>QNGE01004195.1:6961-32789 GCA_008508345.1 Paragonimus westermani
GAGCTAATCCTCGTACGTAATTAAAGCCAGTATATGTGTACATCACTCCAAACGAAGCTCACATGTTTTTACTAACAACGAACGTCATATCCATTTTCAACCTCCACATGTCTGAGGAGGTCATCTTTGAAAACACGACACGATAACATATCTATAGTCAACACGTGCGGGTCTCTATATACACATGCCCGTTAGCAATAACCCAATCATCCTGGTACGCCCTTACCCCATACTTGTTGACAGCTTGTGTGTCTGTGTTGTAAACCACCATGCAATAGCCGAGCATGCTAGAATTGTTTGGAAAACGAAAAAACCCAATCTGTTCGTCTCGTGACTCCATAATAATCTTGAGTCGCAACTCTTCCTTTTTCTCCCACTGATAGATCACTCGGCAACCTCTCGGTATTATCAAACATTTTTCCCATTCTGTATACCGTCTGTACAAAGATAATGGACATCTAAATTCGGCAATAATTGCACACTAGGAATAGCTCATAGCCGATCTCCTTTCGCGTTATTCAATAGCAGCTGTTCGCATGTGGTATATATTTCATCGATCAACACAATGCTATTAACGTCACATAAAATGTCATGTCAGAATAACACATGTTTCATTGTGCGTCATAGCTCACATGGTTATTTTCACGTTATCACGTTTGTCGCATAATTCCTCTCTCCATTTTCGGTTTCGCTGATACATTCAGCGCGAGAAATCATCCCACCCCGCCCGGACACTTAAAATTCCGCAATGGTTGTGCATAGCGCGAGCTCCTCGAAGTTCTTAAGAATCTGAGTGAAGAATGACGTCCGGTCGAGAAGTCCATGCGTTCCCCGCAAAGTACATGCGTTCCCACCTCGCCCACATCATGAAAAACTCTCTGCGCTTTTCTTCGGGACTATCTACATGGAATAATGGTCAAATTCTTTGCTAATTTATTCTCTCCCTCCTCCAACCACCGTTTTTTTGCACGACCTTGGGCATCAGGCTCTCGATCACCTTGTGGAGTCCCAATTGATGTAACAAATCAATTATTTTATCGAATTGTGCAGAACCCAAGCACCATCTTCTCAGAACCATAAAGATCGGAGTTTCGTGCCTATACATGGATTTTCCCTTCATATTATGTCTGTTACTGTCTTTTTTGTTGCTCCACTCACATAGCTGACTCGTTGTACAATTTTCAAATTTGATATTCATTTATGTGTGTACTAAAAATCCTTGCATTGATCACGCTCTCCTGAGTGTGATTCTCACAAATACGTCGAGAAATACACCATTATTATTATTATCATTATTTACTCAGTAAGCGCTCTTGAATGATATGTCAGTTGGAATTCTTATGCCATATATTGATGTCAGTCGACGCATAAAATGTGGTAATCATTTTGGCCTTAGACAAGCAAATGACTTTTGATCGTGTGCCTTACAATCTCCTGTTGATCAAAATGTCTTGAAGGCCACTTCCAACCAGCCAAAATAGGAGAGCAATGCTTAGCATCGAAACCAGTGACAAGTGTGGTGGTTCGGGGGAGTTTTTGGACGGGTGCTTTTTCTGATGAATACAAATGACATATGCGCCGTTATTAAACATGACAATCCCGTTCTGTTTGCCGACGATATCAGAATAATCTACCCACACTGCCAGCCCAGAAATATCGCTTTCTGTCCACGAACTAGTCGGCATGACCTGGCCTCATTACAGCTGTGGTGCAAAACATGGTAGATGAAGTTCTCAGTGAACAAATCGATTATCATCACTCATGGTCGTCAAACATCCAATGGTCCTGTCTCATCAGACGCTCATGATTTTGATACGGCCACTTCAAAAATACGGCATTCTAACTCTCCCACATTCTCCCGACTCAGGTTTTCAGGTTGCAAAAACTGAAACACAATGGACTTATCAAAATACGTTCAGTCTACAGGCTGTGTGGATGACTGATTAAAAAATGTGTTCGCCCCCTACTTGAGTACCGCATCTTCGTATATTGGTATCTACGCAAGTCTTGTAGGCTTCGACAATCGCTCTCCAAAAGACTGCTGGAATGCTCTTCTTCAGTCACTGATAGGCAACATTGTTAAAAACTTGGCAGTGATCCACTTTGTCTGAGAAAACTAATGTTGAATCTCACATTTGATTACAAACAAATACACTCGGAAGTCAACATCAAAGCATCTGCCTTCCACTAACAACACAGCTCCACATATTATCTATGAAATGGGGACTCCATTTTGCCAAATCTACTGGCCCGGAAAAGGACACGCGCGAGTTTCTTTGTGGTAGAATATTCCTATATTTGGAATAAACTTCCGAATGAAATCAGGGCCAGTAACAACATTCAGCGTCCTAAAAAGACTTGGATAGCTATCTTACGCAATCAAACACAGTGTCTGTCTTCAAATTCTGTGTGGTGGTCCGAGAAACATTTAGCTACCAGCTTCATATAACGTAGATCTCTGTCCCTGCTATTCGCGCCCGCATTAGGAACAGCTGGCAGGAAACGGTTCGCTGTGTTCCTCTCATTCCATCTAGCGCTTCACCACGGGAAAATATAAAATTGACGCTTATCAGTATACCCAGCAGAATGGCAATATACGAGCCTACTTAGAACACGCACATTTCATGGTGTTTCCCAAAACGTCGACTTACCATTCCGGCTGGCTGGGGAAGTCACAAAATTGACTAACAATTAGTTGATATAGTTCTATACTCTACCAACCGGAGCAAAAATAATGATGTCGCATGATGTCTTCGCCAAACAAGTGTTGTATAGACGATGTTCATCGTAGCAGACGTGATCACTTCACATTTTCTCATACATCGTTTTGGATTGCTTTTTTTCTTAGTCCACTCAATGTTCCCCGTGCGAGAAAATTTCCTGCGACGAATGGAAACACAAAACTTCCTATCAGCCAAACAATTCGCGAGATTTTAGACATCTGTTGGGTTTCCAGCAATTTATGAAATTCTGCAATGTAGTATGTACTATCTCTCGCCCAATGTTTGAGCTTTCCGACCTTCCCCATGAAAGTCGGCTACTTTTGACATTTATCCGACGATATTGACATCAACTAATAGCAATGCACTCTGAAGATGCATTTGGACGTAGTTCTCGGAGAGACCATGAATATTTTAAAAAATCGCTCCACACTACTACGTAAAAGGAAAATTAATGTGACACCTGTAGTGTCTAGAGTTTATAATTATACTGTGCAACTCTTGTATAATTTTCTGCTTACAGTTTCCTCAACTTCACCTGTACACTTGTTTGAAAGCATTATCATCACTTTTTTGAAGTTGGTCGTCTTGATTAATAAAGCGAAAGTTATCGCGCGTTGTCTCTGTCTTCGTCATTTACGTGGATATTTGGGCTGGTTTATTAATGGTATGGTGAAACTTTCGTTGGCTCCGCGTGGTTGTTTTTCTGTCGGCGCCGAACGTTCGTCATTCCACGTCGTGTGTCGAATTATCTATCAGTCGTCGTCCTAACCTACCTCTTGGCGCTGTCTTTCTCTCGGGCGGTGGCATCATTCAATTTTACGGACTTTGATCTGCCAGAGAGTCACGCCCAATTTTTGAAAACGTACTCCTCTTACATATATTTTTACACGCCCGTACTGTTACAAGTCGTTCAATGTTGTCATATTTTGGTTATTTCTTTTAATTTGATTGATTAGGCCACTACACCTCACAGTTTTTAGACTGGATCTGTGAGAGCAACCGAACTATCTATTTCTCTGTTGCGTGCCATATCAGGTAAATAATTCACCCACCGCTTCGTTCTGCGAGACGGTCCTTGAGAAATATTCGATGTCCTATGATGCTTACTGTCGTTTTCGTAATACTATTTTAGCACCACGCCTCAGTGACGGGAATGACATGAGGTTAGACAAAAAGACAAAAATCTGTGAGTGTGCATCTAACGTACTAGTAATCTCACTTTTATGCGTGCTAAGTCGGTGTAATTTTTCTGTCATGCACGGCGTTCAAAAAGTCATGAACTTCATGACACATGGGGCATTGGGTTGCGAAATATCACATGGGGGGCTTGTGAAATGTAACAATTTTGATCTCATATCCGATTAGGTGTCACAAAGGTTCGACTCCACGGTAGGGAGCGCTGGACAAACGTTATCATGCTAGGGCGACTAGGTGGGACATGGGGAGGAGGACCAAATGGCAAGGAGGAAATTTCGAGGGGTCACTACTGGAAAACTTGTTTATCGGTCATTTGAGTCAGTAACATAAGCATGTGATGGTGTTCTTGCCGGAGTATATTTATTATGAATTTGTGCTTCACCGGCATTCATATTTTGGACGAGAGCCATGAAACCTTGTATAATTGTCGATTGGCTGGAAATCAGCGGAGGGGGGGTAATTGTGCAGTTTCCTCTACAGAGCTTTGTTTCTCAGAATGTGGTTTCTAAACCCAGATTCGTGGCGCTTGTGAAGTACCATCATTTCATTTTTATATTGCAAATCCACACTTTCATTTTCTAGTAAGCGCTGTACAGGCTTTAGTGTTCGTTGAAACCCTTGTAATGATGTTTTGGATCTGTCATTGTTAATTAAAGTTATTTCTGGTAATGGGGGTAACGTCCATGCTGTGTTCGCTCAGCCTCATCGTTATCAGGGAGAGGTGAGCTTCTGTTCTCAGTGCTGTGAGTGAATTTGGGTGCCAGATGTCTAAGACTTTTTCACTCTACAGTCCGGTTGGCAGAGGACTTCGTTGTGGACTGCGGGATGTGTGGTTAGCGCTAGCCGTGGGTTTCACTGTGCAAAATTGAACGCGTCTGGCGCCAAAAGAGGTGAACATGGTTTGCTTTCCAGTGTCCGTCTAGAGTGGCAACGTAACGGCGTATTCAGTTACAACTTGGTGACTTACAGAATCCGTGTGCCAGCCAAGATCTACGCTCGAGTCAGTAATATTACTGACTGTGTTACATAAGTTCTCCGCCCGGGAAATATTGATTCGTAGGATTTCCCCTTAGAGTGGCATCTTGTCACCAAATGTATTTGTTAGCTTGAAATTTGTGCCACAGCTGATTTGCTTTTGTCTCTCGACCAATTCGTTCGCTACAAGATCACTCGTGAACCGCAGAAACGATGCGCAAAATATTTTGCTGTACTTCCTTGCGATATCTTAGGCGATCACACTCTTGTTCGTGCATCTTACTGTTCTTAAGTAAAGCTCTTTTAACGACAATAAAGGCACTCCAATGAGTACGTTTGAAACTACCCTTCTATATGCACAGCGCAACCGCTTGTGCAGTTCCGTAGCTATTGTGTCAGCGAACTTCTCAGCAGCTACGAGATCTCTGTTACTAGAGGCAGTTTGATGATAGCTGTCCTAAGAGGCATCAGAATGTTAACTGTCGAATTTAGCCGGTGCAAAATTTTTGTGGTGTATTCACACTTACCTTGTAGTTTCCCCGATGTTACTTCTAACCCCGTTATTTTTCTAACTTGATGTGCGCAAACCGTGGTCATAGGAACTGGAAGTAATCTGGTGATGTTTCTTTCGTATAATCTGCCAACGTTTAGCGTCGTGATTGCCGTTTCAGCGATGGCTTTGGCCTCTCTCGGAGTAGCAGAAGCGGAACGGGTGTAGGCTGTGCTGTATAAAGATTTTTACACCTTTCTTTACTGTGATCAAGCCGTCTCAAAGCACTGGAATATGATAAGGTGTAGCAAATGGTACTTCAATTTGAGCGACTGATTAGTATTAATTAATATACCCTAGCACAAATTATTAACTGGCCTTTTTCAAAACACGCGCCTCATCGTACTTTTCCACGATAAGTCTACACCGAAATGGGAGCCTCAATCATCGCTGGCCAATATCGCACTGGTTACAGTAATGATGACCAACCAGTGGAAGGTGTCAAAAACATGTGTGTGCCGGCCCCACTTGAACCGGCAGCATGGAAGGATCAGTCAAACCTCGTGCAATCTCCTTTGGGAGAACCCCATTGAGGCTCTCAAAGAAGCGAAACTGTCTAGTGACAAGTATCTACCGTTCACACAGTTGCTCTAGTGATAAGAACGTATGTACCACACGAGCCTTCAGTCAAGTTGGCACTCTTTCAATTCCCACCGTTCCTCTCGAAAGTCAAATGAGTCGACACCATGTGTACACAGCAGGACAGTCAAAACCCTCTGGAGGAAAAGAGCTACGTGGGAGCCGGTTCTATATAGTTGAGGGCTGGAAACACCAGTGAAGAACAGCGCAGGTTGGACGCAAATGGGTTTCAAAGCCTACTACTGAATAAACTGGTTTTCAACCCAGAAGGTTTTTAGCACCACACATGTCGTGATTAAAGCCAAGCCAGGAATCCCACAGATCCGTAGAGAGGATGTTAAACATGCCGACAACAATAAGGCAGCAGCGAGCGCATTTGGTGAAACTTGAGGCAAATTATTCTGCTGTGGGTGGCCAGAAGCCACCATCGATCACCACGATGTCCTCCAACAGAACATAGTGAACAACGTTTTGACCCCTCATTCTTTTGCGCTGCACATGTGAACCGTATTGTCACAACGGGAAATTACGTTGTACAATCTATTTCTGAAATCGAAGGAAATTCCCAATAACCGGAAGGCATACACGGATTCTCCAACAGTTAATTAAGGAGACAGACCAGCTGCTCGAAATTGTTGCACAGTGGCATTGTTGTCAGTAATTTTCAGTTGTGCAAGGCTTGACGGACGATCCTACTTGGGAATTCCTGTGACGTATGAGTTTTCCGCATAATGCCCAATAGTGCCCCTGTGAAACTAGGTCGTTTCAGAAAGGTCTCACAGACACAAAGAACTGAGGGATTACCATGGACCCCGCCGTACGCACGGATGCAGCTTTACTGGAATTCCTAAATGCATCTAACAGTGTAAATCATGATCCCTTGGTGAACAAATCTGGTACACTATGCTATGAGAGTGGTCGGATTAATTGGCTCCAGAATTTTTTGCAAGGACGTTTTTTGCAGGTTCCTGTCAATGGGGTCATCTCATCCAGCACGACAGCTCCCAGCGGAGCCCCTCAAGATTCCACTGTTAGACTCCGACTGATAAAATTATTGTGGGTATAGCTTCCGACTTACTAAGTTCCAAAATACTGTTGTGCGTGGACGACATCTAAATTCTTCATGTTATCTACGTCTTAGACGGCATAGAAGCACTAAAAGATGACTTAGGTACCTTGGCGTGGTGGGCTGCTCAGATTACACCATCATTCATCGCCGTTAAATAAAAGTTGTGAGGAGTTGGAAATCAGGTGATTTTTGGTTGCTTCTTGTTGAAAGTAAGCTTCAGGTAGTAACTACAAGATTTGGCCTGGGAACCATCATCACTAGTGAATAGTCGCAGTCCGCTAACTATGGCATGCCCACTCAAAAGGTCATCTGTACAATGAACCTGATCAGCCCCTTACTTGGAGAGTTCACCACCCATACTTTCTAAAGAATGCCACTTACAGCTGTCTCAATCAGGAAGTTAATATCCAGGCCTGTGATACACTCTTGAAGCGGTACATTGTCACGTTGGAACGGATTCAGCGTGGAGCTACAAAATGTGTACCCGGACTGTATCACAAATCCTAACCGGATAGACTTTGTGCACTGGAACTGTTTAGTGTTGAATGGCGCCAAGTCCTCCGAAACATGATATTTAACTGTGGGGTCCCCCACATTGCGTCTCACCCGATTTGGTTTCTGTTCACAATCACCTTCACGCCCAACCTGCGTGGCCACTCACTGAGGTTAGACCAGCAGCGTCCACAGCGTCTGCGCGGACCGCATTGTTCTCGTGTGCGCGTTTTCCGCTCACTTAACTTGACGCCAGAAACAGAAGCAAAGGCGACTAGCACCCAGTCACTTTGTCGAAGGCTGGATAAGCGTGCCAGGGGAATTGTCCACACGCAACTTGAGGTCCCAACTGTCGCCTTTGGTGGGAGCCCGATTTTGGCCAGTCAACTGGAATGAGTGTTCATCACACAATTTGTTCATTGTGTGTGTGTATTGTTTACCTTTCTGTCCGGCGAATGCTTGATATATGTTGTCTCCCCCTTTATGTAAATCTAAAGTATGATTGATGCCCGAAATGTATTGTTGACACATTCACCGTTGATCGTAAATCTTTTCTACCCCTCTCTTTTCTTTTTCCATCGATCGGCAAAACCATTTCGGAAGCACATGGAATACATGACTCACTCTGTCCAGAAGTGAGTTCGTTATCGAGAACCTCGTCTTTCTGCTTATCGCAACCAATTATAATTACTGCTCTAAGCGACCTCGCCTAAACAATCTACTAACCGTAATCACTTCAACGGTCCTCATTCTGAACCCGGACCACCTGAAAATCCACGCTTCTACGTCCGTTAGTTGTTGTGAATTCTTGCGAAATGAGAATCCACTATCACCGCGGTTCGCTCTTTTGACCACTCCCACAGGTGCTGTTGTTTTATTGGTTTCCGACAGCATGCACGAAGTAGATTGGTTCGCATGATGTGAAACAAACCATCACGGGTCCTTATTCACAGGCACTGGTTGCAGTCAGAAATCCAGGGATGTCAGATAGTGTTCAGCGGTTTTCCGCCGTCTGAAGCAATACGGAACGACTCTGGACGAAAAACCTCGTTGCAGTGGTGTATTTTTTTTAAGTAATCTTGGCAAGGCTCCCGGAATTTTTAATCAGACTTGCATCCCAAGTCACCTGTATTGCCCGAAAATACAAATGGCAACTACCCCTTCTGACTCGGCACGAGGTGTATTGTCATATCTTCCCTGGTAGCCGAGAGGTTGCGAGTTTAACTCGATTTTGAGCTTGCAGTATAGCATCATCTTTAACTTTTCACATCTTGGTTTGCATTCTCAGGGACATCTATTTCGTTTTGACCAATTATTGCTTGATCGTTTTAGACTGAATGAGGTCCCCCGTTCAAGAAATGGATCGTTGTATTTTTTCTGATGAGGAGGATATTCCGCATTTAATACCGCCAGGAACTTGCACGCCTTGTATCGTGTAACTTTTCTAGATGCGACCACAAATTTTCGCACTGGGGTTACACGTTGCCAAATTAACAAGCGGAATCCAGCGATAGGTTCAGGAAACAACACAAGAGCCATCGCAGGCGGAAAACGCTGGAAGTCTTGTCGTAAAGAAAAACGATGCAGGACATACTTGTTACTTTGCACTGTGAGGGCCCAGTACATTTTTATACTGAATTTACTCCAATTCTACCATCGGTAATAAGCTTCCTGTGATGGTTGTGAACGCTCTTGGGCGTTGTGCGCGATAAAGCCAAAGGTTAGACTCAGTGAGTGCAGTGGATCTAGAGAGAAAATAATCACGACTGTAACTTGAGTGTAAGTTCTGAGCTTCACGTGAGTTTCGCAATTGTCGCGTTGTTGCTGGTGAACTACACTCATATTACCCTCAAGGTAGGCCCAAGCAATAATCGAACTGAACTCATGCTGACTGAAATTTGAATATTCCATTCGCTAATTTTTCTTCGCCTGCACCTTTTCCAGTGTTGTTTGAAGGGTTTGAATGCCATCGGGAAACCTAGTCATAGAATGTGACTACTGCAGTCATCGTGGATGGAAAACATTTGGACCTACATTCCGTCTTCTTACCTTGGTACTCGGTGCAGAAGACGAAATAACCGAACTGTGTGTTATTGACGATTATCTGTTCGTTTTGATTGGCCGATGATCAAAAACGGTATCAACGAGTGTTTTTTTCAAAATTCCGCATGGTTGTTGTCCTGTTCGTTTGCATTTGGAAACTGACGTGTGTTTATATGTGGACTGCAATGGACCCGGTCAATGGAGCGAAGAAGGCTAGGTTCCGGAGTATCCACCGTCATCTGGCCGAACGTGTTCACGGAATTAGGGACAATTGGTGGAGAAAACAAGGCGAGCGCATGCAGGGTTTCGCAGATCGTTGGTAACACAAAATTCTACGATTCGCTCAATGCGATCTTCGGTCCATCTATCCAGTCTACTAAAACAGTGGAAGACGTGAACATCGGCTATTTTTGCAGTCGGCCGGAGGACATCATGAAAGTATAGCACAAACACATCGGCAGCTTGCTAACCCCCCCTGCTACAATTGATCAGATGACTGTTAACAGTCTGCCGCAACAAGACATCAAATCTCCACTCGTCCTCGCCCCAGATTTGCTGGAGTTGCAGAGGGTTACTGGCGAACTACGCAACCAGAAGGCTGCGGGTGAGGTTCTGAATAATGGCGGACCTACGTTTGAGGGCGCTTTGCTCCAGCTGGTTCACCAAATCTGGGAGCCTGAGGCGCTGTCGCAAGACTTCAAGGACGCTCTTATCGTACTCTTGTTCAAAGACAAGGGTAGCGGGCGGTGCGTTGACAGCTGCCGAGGAATCAGTTTTCTGAGCTGCGCAGGCCAGGTGTTGACTACCATGGTAACAGTTGCTTTTCAGAACTCTGGAGAGGGTGGTGTTGAGGTCGATTACCGGACAAACGGGCGTCTGTTGAATATCCGACGTTTCGGCGCCCCAACCCGGCTACAGACCTCAACGATGCGCATGCTTCAGTTCACAGATGACAGCGCACTGCTGGCACACAGTGAAGATAAGCTGCCAAGTCTGTCTACAGCCTTCGCGTCGACAGTATCCGAGTTTGGACTGGACATCAACACAGCCTTCCCAGCCTTCTCCTGGTGGAGGCGCTGCTTGTGTACCATCACCCTAAATCCGCAGCATTAGAGACATTGTGAATAGCTGAGCGAATATTTTTTACTTGGGTGGGAATTTGTCGACGGCCTTGTCCGTGAACCGCCAGCTGAGAGCGCTTGCAGCGAAGGCTAGTGGTGCTCTCGGACGTTTTAAAAGGCATGTCTGGAAAAATCATGGCCTGAGGACGGCCACCAAGTTATGTGTTTACCGCTCAATGGTGCTCTCTATACTTCTGTATAGCGGTGTGGCGTAGACACTGCACCAGCGGAACGTGAGCTATCTGAGACGTTTCCATATGCAGCGTATGAGGCGCATCCTGGGTATTCGTTGGTCGGACATGGTTCCGAAAACTGAGGCACTGCGGCGAGCGGACGTGGAGGGGACGGAAACCATGCTGATACTCAATCAACTCTGATGGATTGGTCGAATCCGTCGAATGGGCGATGGCCGTATCCCGAAGCAGCTGTTGTACGGACAAGTGAAAACAGGTAAGCGAACTCCTGGTGGTCAGAATGGGAGATACCACGATGTTGTGCAGGTAAGTCTTTCACGTTGTAACATTGATTCTGGATGTTGGGAAGACTTAGCGTTGAACCGGACGGCCTGGAGGATTACGGTGTGGGCGGGTGTTCGAGAGCTCCACGAGCAGTTGTTGCGTGGCTGCAAGCGGAAGCGTGCGATACGCGAGGGAACCAGCGGCGCCATACGTTGCGATGACGTGACTATGTGACGTTGCGATGTGTGAGGAGTATTAGGATCAGTAAGTCACCAAAGTACTCATAGTACACCGTCCGCGAAGAGTCGACGAGTACGTTACGACAGCATGGTCTTTGACAGTTAATCCGCTCTTATTTTCAGAAACTTGCGTATCTGCGATTTTCTATTCATTCGTTTCTTCGGCTTCGATGTTGTACTGCTTGATGAGTGACCTATCTGGCTTTTCATAGTCCAACGAGAATTTTGTTTTCCACCCTCATCTTCTCTGGGATGCACCATCCTGCACTACCATACTGCAATGCTTCGTGTGCTACACTTTACACATCTTTTCCTTAGTTGGAATCTCGTCATTGAAGTCTCTCTGTGGTTAGTTTCCCAAAGATAAGAGTTTCCTTTCCCTACTAGCCAATCAACCAATTAACCAGCATTGGCCGGTTGGACAGAAAGGCACCACCGGCACAACTCCCGGTTTCATTCCTTCGGGTTTACACTGAATATGCGGTGTGCGGGTGGAACTGTAAGTGGTTCAGCGCAAGCCAATTGCAGTGGTGTTTAAGCGCGGGCGTCCCTTGGCTTCGATCACTGTGGCAGGCTAATCCGAATCCGATGCCGTCAACCGTGTTCTTATATGTGGTTGTAGGAAAGAATTATATAAATGCGTACGAAAACTCGAACTATCCATCATATCAGCAACTAATAGAGTTGTTGCATTTTCGAGAGATCTGGTATATTGTTACTCTAAAAGCGAATTTTGATAATCGGTTGTTAACTTCACCGTTTGATTTGTCTTTCTTGCATTTACATCCTTTCGTTATTCTGGACGCATTTCTCTCCCCACAGAAAGGCTTTCCATAGTGTTTGCTTTCGTTTACAACAGTCCGATTTCAGTCGCGTTCACTGGTTGGCAATGTATAACCTGCCACTTTTAAAGTCGGCTAAGCTACTGTTGGCACTCCTCCAGTGAATATGAAGAAGAGGTCCTACACAGCACGTATCATGGAAGTCGGCTTAGACCGGTCCGTAAGCAGTTTGCCTCTTGTTTACTTGCCCAAGGAAGCGCAAATCAACATAACCGGGAGCTTTTGGTCTCTTAATATCATTCAATAAAATGAGTCCCTTCGCATGTGTACGCATAGTTACCGTGCAGATATCAAATTAGATGAACGAGGCGACAAAGATATCATCTGATAAACGGCTGCAGTCATCCGAAAGGTCTACAGAAACTCATGCGATCCAACGACCGTATTCTGCGCAGAAGAAAGCCGAAGGTAGTATGCACCACATTTTCTACGGGACCCAATTAGATAATTCTTATCGAATGTAGAGCGTGGGCGTCTTCCATGTCTTTGTTCGTGAAGCTGTTTTCCAGCGTGAAGTACTGGTTAGCTTCACTTGTGAGATACGATGACTGAATGCAGCGGTTCCAAATGTTCAAGCGGCAATTGTTCGATGTCGCTCATTAACAAGTCACTGAGTCAGCACTCAAGAGTACATTAAGTCCTGGTAACTCCACCACTACCTGCTTGGTTAATTTACATTACCTAGATAGTTCATACGCGAGATTTTTCTCGTTTATTATATATCCGTAGGCCAATCAAGCAACATGACTTTTATGCGTGTTCTTTGACAGTCCCACGGGTACTTATTAAATTTTCAATGGGGTCCCCGATATCCAGTTTATGGAAGTTAACAGGAAATGCAACCTGATTTCTACATTAACTCTGCTGCATAGGTTCAAAATTTTGGTAGCAATGAACTGTCATTGGTACCAAATATAACTAAGAAAATGTCACTGCCAAGGTAACCCGACCCTCTTTTGAGTGACTTGGCTGAACACTTGAAAGACTCTCAAATGAAGGTCAAATACTAAAGATTTCCGCAAACCTTGTATCGTTACGAACGCTTGTCGTCTTGTTCTCCAAAGACCCTGATCAACGAAAGCATATTATTTTCAAGTTTTACCCGACGGAAGTTGCATTTTCGTGCAATGATATTATTGTTCCGGTGATATTCAAAAACGAACGGTTTTAGCCAATAAACATATGCACAGTTCGTCAGGTGATTTCTCTTTCTACTTTTTCTTTGGCCACTTGGTCTCCTGATTTTTGTGTCCACCACTGAACACTATGATATTAACCTGACAACACAAGTCCCACTGGAAATGAAACTTATCAGCCAATATTGGGCATACGACAATATGCTACCACAGTAAAGCCAGAGACAGTGTCAAACTGATAAATTAAATCAAGCGCTCATCAGGTTATAGCTTATATTGTCGATATATTGTTAGTCCGTTTGTAAACCGATTAACATCAGAATGCAGTGAGAAATTATATGACTGCTGCCACTGCCACACAAAACGTTTTCACAGTAAATGGTGAAAGTGAACGCATGGTCACTCACAAACACTTAATCCGAGAAGACACTTGCAATTAGAACGAAAGCCCCCCGTCCGTATTTTCCCACACAACAAGTATGTGTGAACATGCATTCATACCGATTGCCGCTCCATCCCGTTGGCTTAACCTATTTCCAACAGTGATAAGAAACACAAGTGGAATCAGAGTGAACTTGTATTCGAACCGTCATACTATACTAGTCTTCTGGAGGCGACTTACTGAGAAGCACTCCCTCAAGTAATAAACCTTTGTGGAACCATTAAGAAGTTGATGAAATAGTGGGGAACATACTGATGACCGTCGGTGGGGTACACAGTTGGCGGGAACAGCTCAACAGTCATCAAAATTATAAGTATACATCACACTAAGATTGAACCGTTGCACGTAAAATGATGCGAGTCATAATCAACGTCGTCGTCGCGTAACCAACGTGCGAAATGGTGTATTATTATCCGTCAGATTGGTAAGTAATAACCTGCATACAAACGAGAGTTATTCGCTGGGGTCGCGTTAGCCCTTCCCGGAGATGGTTGACACAGCTTCACCGCTTTAAGGAAGGGTTGAGTCTTTTAGCAGTTCCGTCCATCCTGCATCAAAACGCATGGGATTTGGTGATTGCGACAAAACGAAATGGGCGGGAAAACGGAATGAACTTATGAGGTAGTTCAAAATTCGTGGCACAAGGGGGTTGACGAGAGCAAGCGTCGAGAGTGCGGATGACATGAGGAGCGCTCATATGAAAACAGGCGATGCAAACGGTCAAGCTGATACCGCGAAGCGCATTAACACAACTGGTACTTGGAAGTATCAAGGACACTGGGTGTTCCGCACATTCTTGATGCTCAATGGCAACAACACACACGCGGCCCAGTTTGTGAAGTCTCTGCCGTCAAAGTCTCCTCGGCCATATCCAGAACACTGTTGGTCTTCCAGGAGGAGTAGATGCCCCAGATGGGCACCACGCTTTCCCATTTTTGAAACCCACTTGAACGATGAGTTGCCGCAAATATGGTGTAATTGGGCACTGCCCGCAAACTCCCCATCGTCCATCATTGCTGGCTACCTTCGGAAACCTACTATCGGTAACGTCTTTGCATGCATTGCTTTCTGTGGTTCCATTGAGAACTTGGCATTGATGGCTAGTATATCTGAGGTTGTCTGGATATCTGCCTTGGAACCGTGGAATCGGAACTGCGTAAAAACCCCAAGAACACTTTCCTGTCTGATGTAGCCACCTCCAGAAATTGTTTCAGCGCCCTCACTGTCCATTCACACCTCTCACTGGGCACGCTGCCGACAACCTCAGAAGTGTTTGAAGCAAGGTGTCTGATCTCCCTAGGTCTGCTTGCCTTACTTTCCACCTTTGCCTTAGTAAAGAAACGGCGCGCTTTTCGAAAAAGGCAAGTGATTACTGCGTGAATATTTCATTTGAAGTTTCCTTTATAATTAATATCGGTGATACCATTATTCTATATAATCTGGTCTTATTCCACTTACGTTTAAGTCTATCCAAAAATATAATTATATCTACGAAACATGGTGACCAAAACCACTCGTTATACAAGATTCGCTATTGCCAAAACCACAACATCGAGCTCAAGAGCTGATGTTGATCGTTTTAAAGGCAAAGTTTGTAGGTCCAGAGCTCACGTAAGCCCTCCTAAGGTTACTGCCGCCAATGGGGGTGAAGATAACCTGGCTGTTGCCAACCCTCAGACTAAAAACTGTTCAGTTCCTGTAGATAGTTCCCTGACGGACTTGTTTGTTAAGGTATCTGAGCTAGAAGCAGAGCTCGCCCACTTGAGGGCAAGTCATACTGCACTTGATTCAATAAAAGAGAATCTAGTCTCTTTGACTTATATTTTCAAAGTGCCTGAAAGTCCCAATGTGGATAACATTCGGAGTGCTAGTGTGTTCATCAACACATTGGTAACAGAAATCACAAAACGAATGCGGTGCTCATACAATGCCATTGTATTCAATGTGCCAGACGAGCTGCACCTAGAAAGCATCAAAAAGATACTCTCGAAGGCTGCTGGAATAGATCCAACATCATATACCTTCATCCGTCTTCGTAAGAAGAGACAAAAGTTATGCTGCCCGCTATTATCCAAATTCCATAGCGAGGCAAGTGCAAAGAAGTTCATACAGAGCCAGGACCTTATTAAGTCCAGAACCTCGCTTAAACTGATAGAAATTATGGAGGGCAGAAGGCCCCTTGGAAGAGAATGTCAAAAACTGTTACTAGGCAGAACCTCCGTCTCCGTTTCTAACCATGTGATCCGAGATGCATGGAAACAGAATACAACGATATCCAAAAATGACAAACTGGGTTCCAAAGATCGCGCAACATCACTTTTTTGCACCACTCCCGAATGCACCAGCGACCCTACCGAAAATGCCGACTTCATCAAAGAGAACAAACATGCTGACATAGTTGAACCAACGGTAGATCTTGACAGCTACAACAGCGTGCCGAGCGTTGGGGGTACCACGGTCGAGAAACCAACTGGCAAAAGAGGGCACATGAATGACTCTGTCCATATAAAAATCAGTGGAGCGTCTAGAGCGCAACCTGTCTGCACAAAAACTGGCCCCAATAACACAGGACACCGCCAGTCTATTAATAAAAAACACGTTGATGTCTCGATTTCGAACCAAGACCGTAGAAAACCACGAACCGACCACCATTGGGGTGCCCGTGATAACAAACCCTCTCTAAATAACTACCCTACGGGTTGCCAGAGGTTTCCTCCAGTGAATCATGAGGGAATAAACAGGCAAGAAAATGTAAACCCATACCTCATGTTCGACCTAAAAGCTGTTAAAGAGTCGACCGTCATACACCACCGTCAAACTAAATTTGTCGACTGGAACGTGTTCGCCACACTGCTGAGATCTTTGGAATGGAACACATTTTGTCCGACCTGCGATTCTAGAATTGCAGCCGAGGAATTTAATGAACACTCCAGGTCTTGCATGAGCATCTCAGCCCCGCGAAAGTCAAAATACCGTAATGTGTACCGTAACGGCATAAGTCTCAACCCAAAGGAGCAAGGTAGGCTCAAATGTCTTAGATCACGGTACCGGAAAACGTGCGACTTCTCTCTCATCATGCAAATGCATAAAATGTTCAATGCAATTGAATATAGAACCAAAATGCTCCACATAAGTGAAGAAAACCGTGCGCTTACGAGCACAGATAAGAGCTCGTAGTGGATGCAGTTGGTGAGACACAGGAATAATGGGAGGGATTCTGCCAACTCAGTAGTGACACTGCAGCACAAGACCACTGTAGATGATCCTGTGACAATATGTGGGGTCTTTAATTCATATTTCGCTGCTTCCTTCAGCATTGAAGGACACCTCCTGCAAGTAAAAGTACGTTCCCAAGCCATATTTCTGTTGATGCAGGGCTTATACGCTCTCAGTTGGTTATTATCATACCTTCTCACCTACCTGGTCCCGATGGCATTCGTCCCGTTGCTTTAGAATACGGAGGGGAAGACATCCCTCTACTTCTGCTTAATATTTATACACTTTCTCTAGCATCAGGTTCCTTCCCTCTTCAGTGGGAAAACTCTACAATTAAGCCCCGCTATAAAAGTGGCTCGCAACATGAAGTCAGCAATTATCGTCACATTAACCATACTTCAATTTGTCCTAGGGTTTTGGACAGGATAATAAAATGTCGCATGGTCGAATTCTTGTTATCACGAAACGCGATAAACCACGTCCAGCATGGGTTTCTCAGCAAGCGTTCTTGCGTGACATGCCAGCTAGAATTTATTGATCATGTGACAGAATCTACTGACGCCGGTGAGGCGATTAGCATTTTGCTGTTGGGCATGACGAACGCTCTCGATCGTGTGCCTCATAAGGGTCTCTTGCTCAAAATATTATCATTTGGCATACGTGATCCACTGATTAGCTGGTTTTCCTCATACCTTACAGGCCGTACACAAACAGTGAAAATAGGGGACAACAGCTCAACGCCCAGACCAGTCACTAGTGGGGGTGATACAAGGAAGTGTTCTGGGACCGTTACTCCTTCTCATATATATAAACGATATATGTCAAGCTTTCAAACATGGCAAACTATTCCTATTCGCTGACGATATCAAACTAGTTTACAGCTTCCCTTCTGGCAATCTCAATCCATGTTTAGGAAATCAACGGAAGGACCTTGTGTCATTAAAGACTTTGTGTCAAATATGGCTGCTGATAGTTTCAGTCAATTAATCCACTATCGTTGTGCATGGTTGTCACGTATTAGATGGCATTATAAAGCTGGACGGTCATAGCATATTAACCGCCAACTCAGTACGTGACCTGGGCTTGCGCTACTCAAACTCATTCAACTTAGCATAACACATATCTTTCCTAGTCGCTAAAACCTGACGGATGATAACTTATATTAATCACTCACTCTTCCTACCTGCTGCACGACTACACCTTTATAAACTATGTGTACGACCTCAGTTTGAGTACTGCACGTTCATATATGGCAACCTGCGCAAGTCTGACAGGCTAACTCTGGAAAGCCTCAAACGTGCATTCACGAAAAGCTTATCAGGTCACCCATCCTCTCTGAGCTACAGAGAACGCTGCCGGATGCTTGCACTCGATCCTCTCTGGTTACGGCGACTCAAGCTTAATCTTTCACTCATGTATAATTTGATCTATGACAGTAAGTTCATCGTTAGCTTCGCGATTAGCTTACAACACAAGCCGAAGTATAACCTCAAAAACAAGGACTTCACCTTGGTATCTCCTGAATCCCGAAAAAAACTGCGTTCAAATTTATTCCAAGTAAAACATTCCTACATTTGGAACAAACTCCCGTATGCAATTAGGTCTAGTAGGAATATACAGCAATTCAAACGAAACTTGAAAGCTTTCCTAACAATGACGAACGTCATGTCCATTTTCGAGCTCTAATTGTCTGAGGACGTTATCTTCGAAAACGGACCTAATAAAATTGAACGAAAAACCCACTGTTTTGCGTGATATAAAGTCACGCACACCCCGAACCGATCATAACTGCCGATTTCAGGATAGAGTTTTTTACTTTTAGACTTCCAGCGTACAAGAAAATATGTCTTTAGTCGACACGTATTGGTGTCAATATACATGCCCGTTAGTAACAACCCATTCATCCCGGTAGACCACTACCCCATAATTATTGATGGCTTGTGTGTCTGAGTTGTAAATCGCCATACAAAAGCTGAGCGTGCTGAAATTAATTGAAGATAACTCAACCTGTCCATTTCATGACTGCATAATAACATCGAGAAGCAACTCTTCATTATTCTCCCCTGATAGACCACCTGGCAACCTCTCGGTATTGCCAAACCTTGTTCTCATTCTATATACCGTCTGTACAAAGATAACTGACATCTAATTTCAGCAATAATTGTATACTAGGAATAGCTTCTAATCGATCTTCCTTCGCGTTATTCAATAGCAGCTGTTTGCATGAGATATTTATTTCATAAATTAACACAATGCTATTAACGTCACATAGAGGCTTATGCCAGAATATCACATGTTCCATCGTTCGTCATAGCTCACACAGTCAATTTCATGTTCTCCCGTTTATCGCATGATTCCGTTCTTCATTCTTGGTTTCACTGACATATCCCGCGCGAGAGAACATCCTAACCCGCCCGAACACTTAAAATTCCGCAATGGTTGAGCATATCGCCAGATCCTCAAAATTCTCATGAATTTGCGTGGAGAATGACGACCGGTCGAGAGGTCCATGTGTTTTCCGCGAAAGTATGTGCGTCCCCACCTCGCCCACATCATGAAAAATTTCTTTGCACATTTTTTCGGAACTATCTACATGGAATAATGCTCAAATTCTTGCCAGTACACTCTCTCCATCCTCCAACCACCGTATTTTTGGCACGACCTTGAGCATCAGGTCAGTGCTCACCTTGTGGAGTCCCAATTGATGTAACAAATCAATTATTTTATCGAATTGTGCAGACCTCAAATACTATCTTCTCAGAACTATGAAGCTCGAAGTTTACTGCCTAAACTTGAATCTTCACTCATTGTAGTATCTGTTTTTGTCTGTTTTGTTGCTCTACTCACATAGTTGACTCGTTGTACGATTTTCAAATTCGGTGCTGAAATGTTTGTGCTGAAAATTATTACGTTGATCACGCTCTCCTGAGTGTGTTTCTCACAAATGCGTCGAGAAATATAACAATATAATTATTATTAAAACCTCCCGAAGGTGCGACGTCACCTGTGATACTTCAAAAAATAGTCTGGTGATGATCACCTGCTGTGTTGCAATAAATCGCTTGTTTCCATTAGGTCGTTGATGCAACACCACACGAGGTATCTGTATGGCAGTCTCCGGTTAATGAAAAACGAGAACACAGGACCCATGACCCTAAGCGCTAACGACGTGCTTATCAAAATGCTACTTTCTTGGGTTGCATGTTCGACATGCAATGAGCCTTCTTCCAGTTGATCCAAGCTGCCTCGAGTGCATACGGAGTTAGCCGTTCAAGCACACTGATGCCGTCCATTCCGTATAAAGAACTTCGACCCCTGACTAAGGGGTTCGTAACCGTCCTCCTAAATTACACTTTTGCGTACCCATTTGGATTCATCATTTCTCTCACGCAGTCGAACAGCGTAGACCTCATTGACAGATTACTCCTAATATACCTAATAGCCACCCCAGTACTATTTTTCGTTCCATTTCCGTGATATGCAATACCACGTCTCGTACGCGTGGCCCAGTGTTATTTCACAGGATGCAGGCGAGTTCGCACATATTCATCAAGCTCTCTTTTGAGATTTTTAATGCTGCTAACTATCCCAATAAACTCCTCCTCAGACCTGCATCACAAGAGGTCGCTTATTTTCTCCGACAGGCAGTTCATTTCTTTCTAAGTTATTCCCTCCACCTGACTAAACCTATCAACCACATTTTGTTTCATATAAAATAAACAGAACAATGTCTTGGGGTTAGGAAAATATTGTCATAAACATTCCGGCTCTGTCGGAGGCCCGTCACTTACAGTCTTCCGAATACCTCTTGTTGGCATCAGCTGACTAAGGCCTTCCAACATGAGTTTGTGACAATATAAGCTTCTGTCGGGAAAGAAAATATAAGGAAACGTTTCTAAATTTATCATCGCAATCTGTAACGACACAGTTTAATAAGTGGTAGGCCCCGTTGTTGCACTCAGCCGTTGAACGCGCCATCATGACGCTTACGCGCTTTACGTAGAGTTCCGTAGTGAACGACAAAACCGACTATCTGCCTTAGTGACCTGTTTTCGAATACATGTCCAACGGGTGCTAACATCTTCTGAATACTCCCTAGGTCACATTCGGTATGATCTCGCAATCGCCCCTCCACTTTAACAAACGTACATCAGTACGATTCATCACTACATCATGCAAACGTCTAACGTAACCGATGAAACTTTGGGTCTTATGGGAACTAACTGACAGCCCGCATACAACTTCCTCCGCTGTACTTTCCAGCCTACGGCAGGCTGGATGAACTCCCGAGCAAACCGAGGTCGTCCGATGATTGTGAATCGGGTAACTGTGAGACATATGCAGGCCTGCCTCCTTGTGTGATACATGGATAAGGAAGGTACACTGAAAATCCTGAAACCTGCAAAATCATATCACCATGCAGAGAACAAAAACTTCTGATTTGCCCCTACAACTCTCCTGCTCTTCTTAGTACAAGGCACACAAATAGCTAGCACTGCTTGTACATTGCACGTTTATGAATTTTTTCCTACTAGCTCCGGTAGTAATGCACACGTGTTACAAAATTTCTCCGGGCGTGACTCGTTCCAGCCTTCAGTTGAAGCATACGCAACTGATTATCCAATTCCGCGGACGCGTCACAACGGAACCCCTCCGGAAAGTAGGATCAAAAAACTCCATTAAGTTCCGCCAGTTCCGAAATTTTTCGCGAAAACTGGTCATCTGTCAGCCAACGCTCCTACGTCAATTTTATACCACGAACCAGCCAATAAACAGCCAGCGCCTCTACATCAGCCTATCCACACCGTGCAGCCACGAGCTTACTGTTGCTCCTAAGACTGCACCTCAAATACCACTGAGGACTACGTACGATAATCCTAAGTTTCCTGTTCTGTTTCATACCTGTGAGAAAATAATTCGAACAGCCGGATTTTGAATGGTTGACAGATAAATCCGTTCTCGAACTAATTAATATCATAATATGCACACGTAGACGTGGGCTGTTGACACATATCAACAACACAATAACAAATGCGTCGATGCATTTGTAATCGTTATATAGGTGCATCTATGTACACGCAAATATACGCATTTATATAAAAGTAACGCACAGACGTGCCGGTCTGTATAATGACAATTATGTACTTATTTATATCTATATACAACTACATTTATTCACATATTTGTGTGTACATATATAATGCATATCTATTTTACTCCGAAGTGTCTGCGGGAGAGTATTCCTTATTAACCCACTCCCCTATGAGCACAAACCCTTTTTCCACTACGATTTCCGCGCTTTTCTTCAAGCGGTCAATTAGGTGTGATCGTAGTGGAAACGGCGTTGTGTCCACATCAAACGCGATTTCCACTATTTTTTCCACCAATCACGCATGAAGGTAGTGCAGACCAAAATCAACGCAACATTTTGCTAACTGAAATCCGCTAGTCTCACTAGTATTTCCGCCGATTAATAGCCCAGTGCGTGCCCTAACCTGACCTATATCCCCCTCCACCCTTGAAGCCACAGAACCTAACCAACCGTTTATCCGTGGCCTTTCCGCAGGCTCCATCGAAGTGAAAACAATGTGCGCAATACAAAGAAGTAACATTTATTGAAGCTAACTATTTATACATATACAAAATGCGAAACGTTAATGGTCATCCAGGTTGAAAGTGTCCCCTCCGTCTAGTTCCATGATCAAATTTTCCTCCGGTAGAAGTAAGAATGCCACCATGTTACCGCAAGCTTGCCAGGTTGATGTCCTCACTGTCCTGTGTAGACGATTGCGGAGTGGACCGTTTGTCCCGCGCGCAATGTAACCACGCTTTACAGTATTCATTGAGCACACTGCCATGGGTGGTTGCGTATTCTGTCCTGTCGTGAACTTGTCCTTTTTACGTGAAGAAATGAGGGTATATGGCAGATCATACATATTAAAAGTGCCTTTAGCTGTGTGCGTTGGAATGCAAACGTGTTCTGTGCAACGGAATGGGTAATTTGTGCAGCGACTGTCCTTGTCATCAATATGTTAGAGGAACTCATTTTTTCCATCCAAAACCGTCTTCTTCCTGAAGAAGACGATCCTATCCAATCACAATAAGCTGAAATGTCGTGAATATTCAAGAGGTGACCTCCACTAGTTTTTACCTGTCTGACCTTAATTTATTGGTGACTTAGTGACCTTAACTAATTTTTTGATGTCTGTCCTTTGGTGTTCTGATTCGAGAATGGTGACGGGTCATTATGCACCCTATAAATACCATGCAACTTTTCCCGTGTCGCACACGTATTCGGGGCCGAGCAAAATTGCTTTTTGCACCCGTCCTCTGCTATGTCTTGGGCGCAATTGAAGGGGACCGCCGCGTATTTATGGGACCATGATTTTCCGTGTTATTCATATCAAGGAGGATGACCCGATTTCCTATCAATCGTCTAATTACACCGTGGACGAACCAGCGCACTGAGTCAATCGTTCCATCACAATACGAGGAAGACATGCAGCACTAGGGGCACTGATACCGTGGAAATAATCAGTCTGGAAGAAGCTCAACTGGTTACTGATCTCATCACTCACCATAGCGTATTGAAACTTGCACTGGAACACTTTTCTATCAATTTCTTCCAACTGTGTTACTGAGATTACGGGTAAAGACAAACACAGCGTCTTTTTATTTGCTTGTCGCGTTATTTCGGCAGTCATCCGTTCCATAGTTGCTCGCAATGTGTATATTTGCACATTGATACCGTGAGTTATTTCTGAGCAATTGTATCAGGTGCAAAACACGCTGTTACCATTTAGAGCATTCAGGAAAGATGAACGGATCTCTTGTAAATTATTCTTAGTGATTTTTCCTGCAAGTAACTGATTTCAAAGTAAGGTTTCCTTATCACTGTTGTTGTGGATGATGGTCTGTGCACCGTAAGTGATGCGGACGATTGGTCCTCGATTTTCCGTTGTGGAGCCGCATGACGGAGTTGAATAACTCATCGGAGTAGCCTCACACGTCCCTTTTTTGCACTGCCGTTCACTTCACTGTCACTGTCCGTGAACCTCGGTCGTTTTCTGGTAATTGGTTAACAGATAGCAACGATCAACCTACATTGGACGTTTAGGGGTTAATCCAATGTTTGTTGATTCGCCGTTGAAAGGCAGGTTACCGGATGCGTTCCGCACTTCCATCTCCCTGGCATGTTCAAAGTCAACTACAATGAAATATAGCTATGTTTGTTATATAACGGCTTCACTTACTTGTGGTAACCAGTATGGTAACTTGTAACTTCGGATCGTCTGTACTCGGCTGCAAGTGTTTCTGTGCATTTCTGTAATACGCAGTTCCAGGCAGTCGTGAAAAAACTGCTGTTTTTCCAGTAGCATCCAGCCAACTGCTGCTGATAACGGCAACGTTCTCGTTGTCGTCGATCTCAATTTTAACACAAAGTAACACTTCGGTCTATCCATATCTGAACGTAGTTAGGTAGTCAGGTAACGTTGTTCACGTCAGTGGAGTAAAAGTTCAGATGCACGTCTTGTTGGTTAATAATTATCAATGTTTTGTCGAATGTGTGCGAAAGCGGAATAACAAGTAAAATTGATGGCGAAGTAAGAAGGACTCACTTACAGAGTACGTCGGAAAGAAACAGATGGTTCACATGATCGTTGATTTTGTCTATTGAAATATGAACAACATAGACGATGGGATGCCATGCATACGAAAGTCACTTGTAGTGGTTCGAAAACGTCTCAGACTACCCTAAGTGAATGCAGACGTATTTCACTCAGTTCAGCAACCAAAATGAACAAATGCAACAGGACAGTAACGGGGGTTTAGCAAGTTATAGGAATGAAAAGCTTGATTTTATTGACGCTAGAGTAACTTATCACCAAAAGATAATGACGCCAATAAAAAGCATGCATGTATAACACGTACTTAGCAATGTGACGTATATAAACGAATAATGAGCTAGATAACCAAATGTTTGAACTTATCAAAATCCTGCTGGTTCTGTACACATGATTGTTGCAGATCACTGTTTGAATATGCGGAGACTCGTGGGTGAGTTTCAGAGAGCAGGGTTGACGTCAGTGTAATCCTTGACTCGTAATTCCTTTGCCGTGTGAGGCAGTACGAGCTTCGGAGCCAAAATCCTTTCGGTGCCACTGTGTACCACTTAGTTTATATCCTCCAGTACAGCCACGACGCTGTTGTGTCCGGTGTCTCAAACCTCCACTCGTTTTTACATGTCAGAGGGCCTGGCGACTGTTGGTTTGATCGTGAACATGACCAATCACAGGTCCACCAAGAGTGAGATAATTTGTGCGTGTGTGTGGAGGGGGAGTGGGTGAGAGAGGATTGTACAGGCACCTGTGGTGTCGGCATGATTGGAATGGTCCACCGTGCCAGGTGCATCACGAATGAACACGTCTGTTTCACGAGGTCACTTTGCGTTTCGGATTGTAGGGTGGGAAGGTCGCGGGACATCGGACCACGTTGAGGTAGCACATGCGAAGTGTCGATGCGGTAATTAGCGCAGACAAACAGAATGCGTCAGTCACGACTGTCCTGTCCAAAGTGACACCTACAACTCACAGAAAGTTTTCACGAAGACCACCACAACAACATTCCAAATCACCAGTATCCAGAAAGGGAGGGTATTCCGAGATTACTGTGAGCGGCTGAAACGCGGTTGGTGCTGCGACGATGTTCGGAGTACAAAGGAGCTAATAACGGATGAGATCAGTAT
>QNGE01004195.1:34931-51732 GCA_008508345.1 Paragonimus westermani
ACGTCGTGTTTCAAAGAATGTGGGTGATACGACGGATTTATGAGCTGCGGGTATTGCTGGATCAGCCGGGAGTATCTTGAGGGTTTGGGCACCGCCATATAAACTCCGATGGAATTCGTGGTGGTTAAATTGCCTTTAGCACTCAAGGAAGTCAAGCTGTCCAAAAGCGTGTGGTGCTGAATATCAACCAAGAGACCAGGGTGGGATAGGAAATCGGCACCCAGAATTGCGGTCTGAACGTCTGCTACCAGGAAAATCCAGCGGAACTGACGTCGTAGTCCAAGGTCGAGAGTGAGCGGACGTCGACCGTACGTCTGTATCAGGGTTCCGTTGGCGGCTTGTAAGGGGAAAATGGGTTTACAGTGCCGGCGGTCGCCTACAAGGCATGGGATTACGCTTTCCTGAGCGCCGGTGTCGATTAGGAAGTTTTAGCATGTGGACCTACCTGGGATGTAGAAAAGGCGACATTTAAAGGAGACACCAGGCAAAGCCGTCGCCATTACTGGTCGGTCACTGGGTTTCCCTGTGCGGTCGGTAAAGTACTGAATGAGCAGGGCTGAGTGCACGTCTTTGCTCGGTGGCCGAAAGTACGATGATACCAAAAATAGTTATGGTTGTTGTGCGCTAGTGCCGTTGGACGTCGAGGAGGTATTGTGGACCGACTGCGTGGTCTGCGCGACCGAGAGTGCAGATTGTGAACCAACGACTGGACTTGTTTGGTCAAAAACGCCACCTGATGTCGCAAATCGTTATGAGGTTGGTTAACGACTGTGTTTACTAACTGGGCATTACGCTGAAATCCAACATTTTGTCAGCTGCATCTGAAAGCTCCTCTATAGGCATAGCACCGCTGAATGAAGCCAGAATCTCACGAGTTGATGGTGGTAGATTTTTCATCCATAACTGTCAAAAAATGGTGCATCCATCTTCCTGCCTCCGAGAAGCTGTTTTATGTGTCGTAGCAGCTGGGATGGTTTGCGGCCACCTAGCTCAATTTCGGAAAATAGTTGGTCCAGCTTCCGCTGTTCAGAAACATTTACCCTGCTAATTAAGGCGTCTTTCGGCTTATCGTACGGCTGGTCTTCAGGCATGTTGTCAATGAGATCCGACACCTCTTCGGTGATTTCAGTAGGGATGGACTGAACTATGTAGAAGTACATCATGGTCTGTGACTTAATGCGCCTCGTTCGAAAGAGAGCTTCAACGTGACCGAACCACAAACGAGGGTCACTGACTCCAAATTCAGGCAGTTTGATGTGCACGGATGCGGTCAGCTGCTCAGTTGAATCGTCGTAGTCGGACATAGCAGCAGCGGACGATGTTCAACACGCAAAGTTAATGGGGCAATAAGGAAGTTGTGGTGATTAAACCGAACGCCGAAAAAATAGACACAAGTTGGAGAAACAACCAGTTCGCCGGATAATAAAACGGAAGAATGTGTTGAATCGACTGATTTGGGCTCACCAATTTGTAGTGGTTCAAAAAAGTCTCAGACTACCGGAAGTGAATGCACACGTTCTTCACTGAGTTCAGTAACCAAAATGAACGAATGCAACAGGACAGTTACGGGGGGTTTAGCAAGTTATAAAAATGAAAAGCTTGAGTCCAAGATAGGGTTCACGAAGACCACCACAACAACATTCCAAATCACCAGTATCCAGAAAGGGAGGGTATTCCGAGATTACTGTGAGCGGCTGAAACGCGGTTGGTGCTGCGACGATGTTCGGAGTACAAAGGAGCTAATAACGGATGAGATCAGTATGGTACCGTCAAGCAACTACGCCACAGGAGGAAGGGCAGAAAGACGTGCGTGCACAAATCTTTATTGTAATTGCAAGGTCATTTTTAATCAATTCGAACAACCTGCAGAGATGACGCAAAAACGTTGTTGTACAATGGTGAAGCATCTTTAGTGAACAAAACCATGAATCAACTCTCCAGTACTGCCCCTCCAAAACATTTGTAAAAGCTAAACTGCTCTTTAATCGTCCGATAATTAATGAGGGAGGAAAATGCAAATTGTCAACGACAACGTGCTGGTAAGGTAACGTGTCTACCGGAACGCGTATTTCGACGAAGTGGAGATGGGTGATCGGAGGTCGATAATGTTGTATGATTCTGTTCGGTAGACGGATGGGGGTAAGATGCTCATTTGTCATTACTGTCGATTGCGGTTGAAGAGTCGAATGCGTGGGGAATGAAAGGAGTAGATGTTTCAGGGTTTTGCGGTTCGGCTCCATGGTTACATGATTGAGATGGAAGTTTGTGTCGACGTAGGCCGGCTTGAGACGGTCAATACTCACAGTAACTTGCTTTCCGGAACGTTCAATCGTGAAAACTATGCGTTCGTGAGATCACTTCAAATGGGCCATCGTAAGGTGGTCAAAGTGAGCGCCGAACTGCGTCACAACGAACGAAAACATGAGTGCAAGTCAGCAAGTCCTTGTTGAGTTGTTGAGGCCAGGAATGCTGCAGAGTCGGAATGGCACGGAGTGTTTCCATGTGCGATTTGACGCGGCGCACGTAGTTCTACGGATCTATTGCAGCTTGTGTGTTTTGACCGAAAAGATCACCTGGCAGGCGAAGTGATGTTCCGTAGACTAATTCAGCAGTGGAACATTGTGTATCTTACTTCAGGACGGATCTGGTGCTCATCAAGGTGATTGGTAAGCGCTCTGTCCAACTCTGTGTGGACTGTGCCATGCGAGATGTATCAACTGTAGGTGAAAACGTTCAACAATCCCATTAGAGGCAGGATGATATGCAGTCGTCTTGATGTGTTCACAACCCAACAGATGAGTTAAGTCACGGAAAAGGGTTGACTGGAATTGTGAGCCTCGGTCTGTAGTAACGAACGACGGAACGTCATAATTGGCAATCCAATGTTCTAGGAACGCTCTAGCGACTGTCTCTGACGAAATGTCACTAAGGGGAACGGCCACAGGCCATCGTGTAAATCGGTCGACACATGTAAACAGGAACGTTTTGCCGTTTGATGGGGGTAATGGACCAAACAGGTCAACATGGACGTGAGAAAAACGTGCTTCCGGAATGGGGAAATTTCCAGGAGAGGTGACGGTGTGGCGATGTACCTTGCTCTTCTGGCAATGAATGCGTGATTTACTTCACCATCGCACATCTTTGTTCATATTAGGCTAGACATAACGGGCAGCAATTAATTTGAGTGTGGCGCGGACACCAGGGTGGGACAAAGAATGCAAATGGAGAAAAATGGGTCGAAGAAGAAAAAGGGGTAGAATTGGACGTGAGATGCTCGCGGAAGTGTCGCATGCGATGGTGGATTCGGAAGATGGTAAGGGAATACGAGAACACTGAAAGGGTGGGGTGCAAATGGATGAAAAGTCAGGATCAGACATTTGAGTTTCAGCAATTTTCTCGAGACTTGTCTTGCAGGCCAGAAACCGCGTTAACATGTAGTCTTGAGAACGCATCAGCAACCACATTGGAGTTTCTATGGACGTGTTGGATATCCGTTGTGAATTGCGCTATGAAATCGAGATGTCGAATTTCGCGAGGAGAATATTTATCCTGACTGGCATTGAAAGCATACATTAAATGTTTGTGGTCTGTTAAAACAGCGAAGTTCCCTCCTTCTAACAAATGACGAAAATGTCTAATGGCCAAGTAAATGGCAAGCAGCTCACGACCGAAGGTGCTATAATTAGCTTGTGCGGGTGACAGCTTTTGTGAATAGAATGAGACTGGGCGTAATTCACCACTGACTTACTGCTGAAGCACTGCACCGACAGTATGATTAGACGCATCAGTTGGGAGGATCAGATAAGCGGTCGGTTCTGGATTAAAATGAGTAAGGGACGTCGCTTCGCTGAGCGCTGTCTTTACGTCGTTGAACGCTTGTAGCGCTTCAGGACTTAAAATAACGCCCTTTTTAGAACCACGTAGCAGATCGGTTAACGCCTTCAGAAGCTGTGAGCAGTGAGGAATAAAACGACGGTATTAGTTAACAACTCCAATGAACCGTTAAAGTTTTTTGATGGAATCAGGAATGGGGTACTCTTGCAGCGCTTGCATCTTGGTGTCTAAGGGTTTGATGCCAGTTGCGTCTACAAAATGTCCAAGGAACTCAAGAGACGAGACACCAAAAACTCACTTTGATAAATTGATGGAAATCCCGTATTTATTCAACCGCTCCAGCAAAAGACGAAGATGCGTTTCATGTTCTTCGGGTAACGACTGGCAACGAAAACATCGTCGAGGTGAACAAATACAAAATCCAGACCACGTACAACTTGACCCATGAAACGCTGGAATGTTTGAGCTGTATTCCGAAGTCCGAAGGGCATTCGAAGGAACTCATGCAAACCAAAGGGAGTTGTGATCGCGGTCTTGGGTATGTCTTCCTCAGCAACGAGAATTTGGTAATATGCACGCACCAAGTCAATTTTAGAGAAAACACACTAAGAATGTAGAGACAAGGAAAAATCGTGGATGTGGGGAATAGGATCACGGTCTGGTACGGTGGCATTGTTGAGCGCCCGGAAATCACCACATGGTCTCCAATTACCCGGTGTTTTCTTAGGGACCAAATGTAAAGGGGAAGACCATGCACTCTTGGATGGACGGATGATGCCAAGTTGAAGCATGTGGTCAAATTCTGCCTTGGCAATCTTCAGCTTTTCGGGAGGGAGACGTCTGGGGCGAGCAATCACTGGCTGTCCCTTAGTCACGATGGTGTGTGTGACGTCGTGTTTCAAAGAATGTGGGTGATACGACGGATTTATGAGCTGCGGGTATTGCTGGATCAGCCGGGAGTATCTTGAGGGTTTGGGCACCGCCATATAAACTCCGATGGAATTCGTGGTGGTTAAATTGCCTTTAGCACTCAAGGAAGTCAAGCTGTCCAAAAGCGTGTGGTGCTGAATATCAACCAAGAGACCAGGGTGGGATAGGAAATCGGCACCCAGAATTGCGGTCTGAACGTCTGCTACCAGGAAAATCCAGCGGAACTGACGTCGTAGTCCAAGGTCGAGAGTGAGCGGACGTCGACCGTACGTCTGTATCAGGGTTCCGTTGGCGGCTTGTAAGGGGAAAATGGGTTTACAGTGCCGGCGGTCGCCTACAAGGCATGGGATTACGCTTTCCTGAGCGCCGGTGTCGATTAGGAAGTTTTAGCATGTGGACCTACCTGGGATGTAGAAAAGGCGACATTTAAAGGAGACACCAGGCAAAGCCGTCGCCATTACTGGTCGGTCACTGGGTTTCCCTGTGCGGTCGGTAAAGTACTGAATGAGCAGGGCTGAGTGCACGTCTTTGCTCGGTGGCCGAAAGTACGATGATACCAAAAATAGTTATGGTTGTTGTGCGCTAGTGCCGTTGGACGTCGAGGAGGTATTGTGGACCGACTGCGTGGTCTGCGCGACCGAGAGTGCAGATTGTGAACCAACGACTGGACTTGTTTGGTCAAAAACGCCACCTGATGTCGCAAATCGTTATGAGGTTGGTTAACGACTGTGTTTACTAACTGGGCATTACGCTGAAATCCAACATTTTGTCAGCTGCATCTGAAAGCTCCTCTATAGGCATAGCACCGCTGAATGAAGCCAGAATCTCACGAGTTGATGGTGGTAGATTTTTCATCCATAACTGTCAAAAAATGGTGCATCCATCTTCCTGCCTCCGAGAAGCTGTTTTATGTGTCGTAGCAGCTGGGATGGTTTGCGGCCACCTAGCTCAATTTCGGAAAATAGTTGGTCCAGCTTCCGCTGTTCAGAAACATTTACCCTGCTAATTAAGGCGTCTTTCGGCTTATCGTACGGCTGGTCTTCAGGCATGTTGTCAATGAGATCCGACACCTCTTCGGTGATTTCAGTAGGGATGGACTGAACTATGTAGAAGTACATCATGGTCTGTGACTTAATGCGCCTCGTTCGAAAGAGAGCTTCAACGTGACCGAACCACAAACGAGGGTCACTGACTCCAAATTCAGGCAGTTTGATGTGCACGGATGCGGTCAGCTGCTCAGTTGAATCGTCGTAGTCGGACATAGCAGCAGCGGACGATGTTCAACACGCAAAGTTAATGGGGCAATAAGGAAGTTGTGGTGATTAAACCGAACGCCGAAAAAATAGACACAAGTTGGAGAAACAACCAGTTCGCCGGATAATAAAACGGAAGAATGTGTTGAATCGACTGATTTGGGCTCACCAATTTGTAGTGGTTCAAAAAAGTCTCAGACTACCGGAAGTGAATGCACACGTTCTTCACTGAGTTCAGTAACCAAAATGAACGAATGCAACAGGACAGTTACGGGGGGTTTAGCAAGTTATAAAAATGAAAAGCTTGAGTCCAAGATAGGGTTCACGAAGACCACCACAACAACATTCCAAATCACCAGTATCCAGAAAGGGAGGGTATTCCGAGATTACTGTGAGCGGCTGAAACGCGGTTGGTGCTGCGACGATGTTCGGAGTACAAAGGAGCTAATAACGGATGAGATCAGTATGGTACCGTCAAGCAACTACGCCGCAGGAGGAAGGGCAGAAAGACGTGCGTGCACAAATCTTTATTGTAATTGCAAGGTCATTTTTAATCAATTCGAACAACCTGCAGAGATGACGCAAAAACGTTGTTGTACAATGGTGAAGCATCTTTAGTGAACAAAACCAAGAAAAATAACTCTACACAGTATTAACCTCGAAATGGATATGTGAATGCATATTATGTGTCATTCCCCCAGCTCCGTATATATGAAAGAACTCGTGAACGAATTTACGCAGGAACGAATTTCCATACTTAAGTAAAGTTCCGCAGAATACAGGATGAGCAAGCACATAAATACCAACGTGTAAGTCCAGAAAGTTGGAATAATTCTTATGAGGTATGGTTCCCTTCAACACCCATGGTCCAATATTCAGGAGAAAACTGCATACACTCACAGGCTTTCCAATTTCTGAACTCCAACCATCCTCGGCACACCCGTGAGAAGTCGTCTCTGAGTAGACGGGAGCATGTGATTATGCGTGAATCCACGTTCTCAGTCGTGTCCATCTCCAAATGCACGCCTTTGCTACACGGGTCCAACGGATGTATCCAATCCACAAGCCCACACATATAGATCAGTCCCCACCACCCTGCGACTTCGAGCCTCGCACGGTGAGATTACAACACCTTGATTCGTCATCTCAGTGACACCGAGCTTCAGCCGTGCGTTGGTGGTGACATGCAGCCAATCACAATTTAGCAGCGTACTGACTCTGATTCCACACTTTTTACCTGTTTTTTGATGTTGGCTTCAGTTACCTGGTCGGGACACATGGACGTAGTAAAATATATAAGGCATACAATGTCAGGTACACTGTCACGGGTATTAACTGGGTGTGTACGACCTCCGACAATCTGATGCTTCTTTCATACTACTCAAACTACGGGCTATAACCGGGTACATTCTCAAGAGTTCGTAACTTTTATGAAACTAAGAAATGCTTTCGTAATAAGCCCGACCACATTTGATGTTTTCAGAGGACACCTTACGAAAAGTTACAGACAACAATCAACTATAGTTCACTTCGAACCGTCCCTAACAATACTCAAGATCCTTGGATAAGCGCGCCTTGGGCGCTCAGAAGGACCGTACTATGGATTTTGTTATGTAACCCTATGTCCTAAGAACCACTCAGGACCATGTGCAATAATCCTACGCCGTGTTTTTCCGCCGATTGTGTTCATAGGTCCCGGTTCGACACGCATTTCGCTTAGCGAGCTTTCGCCTACCGCTGAGTGGACTGGGTCTCACTTAGCGTTCGTTTTCTTCCTTTTCTTGACTGTCGCCGTTCGTCCCAGATTAGACCGGAGCTAACGACTTGTCATTTTTACAAACCACCGGAAATACACGCTTTGTTCCCAAACCCTACCACGTTCTTTCAGTTCGATCCATGTTGCGACCATAGTCTCAAGACGCTTTAAGTTGTTAGTGGACGAGGGTCGGGCGCATAACCACTTGCCCACTACTCTTCGTTCAAAATGTTACCATGAAATCTTGCGACAAAGTTACACACCACCAACGTGAGGAGCACATCCAACGATGAATCTAGAAAATAAAACAAAGTATCCATCGCAAGCGAAAACCGCCTGGTGGTCCTTTCAACAACAACGAAGGATGAGAAGATCCCCTGGTGAGTTGAATTGCATTTGCTAAATAAATTTCCATAGTGCGTTCGACTCGTTTCTGCCTTCAGTAATAATTCTTCTATGACGACTGTGAACGCCCATGGGTGTTTTGCTCGATGGAGCCAAGGGTTGAATGTATGAAGTGCAGTTAGATAGGTAAAGTGCACATGCCACCAGTCGCGTGTTCCACAAGGGTCAGTTTTGGGTGTGCGTGATATACGTAAATGATTTGACGAAGAAGATCAGCAGTCCCCGCCACATGTCCGCGAGTGGTGTGAAACTCGTGGGACGCCCGAGCGAGTCTTTGATGAAGCGAGACCTCGATGAAATTTACTGGGAGATCCCGTTAAATGTTGCCAAATGTAGACAACTTACGGGGCTAGAGACCGAGGACTCTCTTAGTTGTGTAGGAGGGTCAGAGCAACGTGTGCTCATTCAGAAAATTACTGAGACGAGGGACCTGGGAATCCAGGTCACTGGATACTTCAAGGTGTCAACCCAGCCCGTGAGACCTCATCTAGAATGTTGTATGCAGGCCTGGCGCCCTTATTTGGTCAAGGATGCTAAGGTCCCAGAGAGAGGGCGCAACATAGGTTTACGACGTTCTTCGTAGAACTTCGGGGACTGGACTACTTCAACAGACGTAGGCACCTCAATCTTGTCTCCCTAGAAAGAAGACGGGAAAGAGATCTCACAGAAGTCTTTAAGATCTTGGGTGGATTGTCTAAGACAGGAGAGCGGCTGTTTACTCGTAACAAATCCGGTCCAACTTTTTCCCATACAGATTTGTGAATAGTTGTAGCAAGTTACCGTCCGAGGTGGTGTTGACACCACGGCTACTGACTGCAAGCGCAAACTTGATGCATATTGGTTGGCATTAGTTCCGGATATGGAGTGATATTAAAATGACCGCGACATACTTAGCATGGTGACAACCCTCTCTGTCCTCTGTTCGCCTCTTCTTTATGCTTCTTGGCTCTTCTTCATTACCAGCTATAAACAATTTGCGTAGGACTTCCTCATTTAGTTACTTATCCCTCTCCAGCTGTTCTTCCTTTATCATAACTAGGAAGTTTTTGTCCTGCCATCCAAAGCGTGAAAGAGAACGTGGTAGTATCAATATTGGCTTTGATCCGGTCTGTTACTCTGAGTATACAATGAGTGCTGAAGGTGATTCCACTACCGCTTCCCTCTATCGTTCAACCTATGGTATCCAACAATTTGCTTACATGGTCCTGATAAGGACTTGATCAAGAAGATTCTCGCTGCCGATTCAAAAATAAACATCTGCATACTACCGAAGATGTCGAAACGCTGTTGAGGGAAACCTTTCCTTCTCCGTTTGTCTCAGCACGTTGGAATCCTCGGAGCTTACTGGTGCAAGAAACTGGACATCAACGGGCTACTAATGTGTGATCCAAACAGAACTGAACTTAAGTGAACTGAACTGAAGTGACTAATTGTAACTGTAGTTTCTGAGTGTTAATTTGTCTCATCGTGACTCTCAAACAACACTCACACTTCACTCGTGCTGACTGGAGTAGTCAACTGTCGAAACGCACTTTTCTTTTCTAATGGTTCATGGGGAGTCCGACTACATACTTGAGGTAAAACTGAAACATGATTGACCGTTAACGGCGCGAATGGCCATCAACTGACGCTGTCATGAAGTACTGAAGTGAGTGGGATAATATTGGGGCCTGTACTCTGCCTACAAAGAACGAATACCGAACACCGGGTTTCCAGTTTATAACTGAATGATGCGCTGACGAACTTCCTGGGCGGATTTCTGACCCAACTCAAGCTTACTTTTAACTATCGGGACCGTTGCATCTAGTATGGTTCGGTAATTAATCAGTGGGGACGAGGCTGAAAGTTTACTCTCAGCTCGGGAGTTGCTCACAACTCACCGTGCTTGTGTTGATGCCGCCGTTGCAGTACTTCCCCTGCATAGTACTGATCGTCATCGACAGCAATACATCAGCGGTCCAAACTGGTGCTCAACTACCATACAACCCAGAAGAAAACAACAAACCCTGGCCAGCAAGCAGAACAAAGAAACAGAAGGGGAGAGAAAGGAGACCGACAACTAAAAACTGCTACGTCGATACTCAACCATTCAACATCAAATACTTACTCTGCAAACAAGTAACCGACCTATAAGTAAATGTAAGGCATCATCAGTAAGACAGCTTCCTTACGGCTTTCACTGCCCCGCGTCATTAAATGCACTCACTTCACAGACAACTTGGCCAAACAACGACAACATTCACGCCACTGAGCTCGATTAGCCGCCATCTCACCTGAAGTCTCCAGCCACCGACTCTGTGAGTCGCGATGGCTCCAGCCAGTGAGATGAACTCGATCTACAGTGGCCAATCCCTTGATGAACGACTTCATTTTGCCATACCAGGTCATTATCTGACCACCTCGCACCTTACACCAGTCTCTCGCAGTGTCAGAGAACAGTGCTCGGTGTGGTAGACGACTAGCTGGTATCCTTAATACATGACCTAACCATCTAAACCTGTGCAAACGTGGAGACTGGTCAAGAGAACTCGTTTGACAATCACTACCAAACACCCGCTTTCCAACCTCTTCGTTACTTACACGCTGGTGCCACCCGATACGAGCGATTGAACGCAGACATCGGTGGTCAAATACTTGAAGACGGTTCACGTCATCCACCCTGAGCTGCCAGGTTTCTCTGCCGTAAGGTAACACGACCCTCGTCGTTGTCTTATACACACGACCTTTAAGCTTAAGCGAAATACCTCTCTGTCGCCACACGTGCCCCATATTAGCGAATATCGTGCTAGCCTTAGAGATGCGCGCTTCTATTTCATTCCCTACACCTCCGCCGCCGCCGCTGATGCAGCTTCCCAGGTATACAAACCAGTCAACCTCCATGACTACATTATCTAACATCAAATCTACGTGATCATAGCAATCCTGCAGAAACACTTTGCTCCCGAGGAACTTCCTTGATGTTCACTACGAAATACCCGCTTCCTAACCTCTTCGTTGCCTACTCGTCGCTGCCACCCGATGCGAACGATCGAACGTAGAAATCGACGTTCAGATACCTGGAGGCGATTCACGTCTTCCACCCCAAACAGCCAGATTTCGCAGCTGTAGAGTAATACAGCTCTCACTGCCGCCTTATATACGCGACCATCGAGCCTCAGATAGATACCTATGTGTCGTCAGTGGTGTCCCAGGTTAGCGAATACCACCCTAGCCTTGGAGATGCGCAATTCTATTTCGTTCCTTACACTCCTGCCGATGCCACTGATGCATTTTCCCAACTAAGAAAACTGGTCAGCAACCTCTACGACTTCATTATCCGACATTAAATCTACGTATTCACAATGGTCTTGCTGAAGTACTCTGCACTTGGAGGCTGCAAAGCGCAGAGTGCGAAATAAAGTCCAGCATTGTTTGTGCTGCGCGAAAGTCGTCGAACCTTGTCGTCAGCATGAACAAGATCAGTCAGTCTTCCATCTAGCAGGAGATCTATACCGGTATCCTGCAAGTGCCACAGACAGTCTTGTACTATTTTTATCAATGACAAAGTTTATCGAAAACAGCAAAACTGAACCACACTGATGCACGCCGCTCATGGTGCTGAAACTGTTAGACAGTTTACCGTACACCCTAACCTGGGAGTGGAGCGCCGACAGTCTGTTCGTATACTTGGTCGGTACATCGCTGCGTTTAGGTGATCGTAAAAGCGTATGTGGGGTAGGCCCTGGAAGATGAATGTAGATAACAGTACGATAAAAGCAAGCAAGTGGGTTCACTTAACAGGTGCAGTGGTTTAGCGTGAAGTGTTTCTTGCAGAGGGAGACTTCATGCACGGGGCCGAAATGCCTGTCATTTCTTCGGTTAACAGGTTTTTCTCTCACTACCATAAGACTGTAATGGAGATCGTCTTATTTCTGTTAAGGCAAATCCTAGCTGGAGTCTCTTGTGAAAGGAGAGTAGCGTGCACGCGATAATCGAACGCCCCAGTTACACAACAACAATAGAAGAAATGAGAAATCATGTGTAACGAACAAGCTCGTTTTCAGTGATTCATCATCAGGCTAAATACATCACATTTATCATACATTTTACAGGGATATTACGGGAGTAAATGGGGAACGGGTGGTTAATGAAGTCAGCCAGTTTAATGTCAGAAACGTTTCCGTTCAGGTTTTGGATCTGCCTTGGCCATCCCCATCCTGTTAGCTTGCCAAGACCCATTGTTCAAGTAGGTACTTGATTGCAATATGACGTTGAACTGACTGAACTCACCAACCACCCGTTCCCCGTTTACTCCATTAACGACATCCTTGTAAAATGTGCGGTATAAATGTGATGTATTTAGCCTGATGATGAATCACTGGAAACGAGCTTGTTCGCTATACATAATTTCCCATGACTGCTGGGAATTTTTACGCAATCGAAGAAATGTTCAGTAGGTCAAACAGAACACGTTGAGAAGTTGTGATAACCGTTTAGTCGTTGAGCCTAACAGAATTGTTACTGTATCCTTTTCTGACGATAAGACAAACTATGTGGGAAAAGGTGCAAATGAAAGAAATCGTTCGTGTTTAGAGTGAGAGCAAAACATCATTGGCAAACAGAATGTCATCAGAAGCGTGACAGTCAGAGTTCAACTGCAGATTCGGATTAGAATGTGGAATACTGATGGGCTCTAGTGCTTTATGAAATCAGTCGGTCGTTTTTCAGAACTGTGAAAACTATGAGTGAGCTAACCACGATCAGTACCCTGGAAACATGTGTAGGCCAACAACCAACCAGTCCAAAATACGACTCAACGCGGACGCACTGATTACGAACAGCTCCATTACCATCAGAATTGAAGTTATAATACGAGCAGTTGGGAGAGACCACACGTACATTATCCGGCGATTAAAATTGGTCTCAACCAGCGCTAAACTACATCGATACACGGAGACCGTTGGGGAGGTTAAGGGTCCGGTCGTCGAGCGCGTGAGCAAACCGGAAGCGTTTGCGGCATCATTGGTGCGCATAGGCCGATAAGCATGCAAACAAACAAATGTGATCGCTTGCGGCAAGCAGATGGAAGACAGAGATCCTTACGATCTTATGTGAACTAAGATTTTGGGATGTATTTTACATATTGTGCAGCAACCAGATCAGGGTTATCTCTAGGTCATTACAGTGCGGTGTTCGTGTGAGGCCTTGGTAATCCGTAAAACTGGGGCATACAACAACAAATGGGCCTTTAGATTTTCAGCGAAGTTGATTCGCTGCAAAAGTTTCAATCCCTTCTGTTTTCTTCGTTCGAATTCGGTGAGAGCATCAAGGATTCCATCAACGATGAACTTAGAATGGTTGTTCAAGGTAGACAACATTTTTCGCATATAACTCGATTTTTTAAGTAACAGTACTCCGGACCCGTTATCCGGATGCAAGTTTATCAAAGTGTCGTCCCTTCTGAGCTCTTCTAGAGCACCTGTGTTTTGGTGTGGGAGCACATTTGTTTCCATAGCTAGTTGTACGGTATTGATGTTCAATATCGAACAATTTTGTTCTAAACCGCTGACAATTTTCATCTGGTATTAGGGCAATTTTTGAGAATCGAACAGAGCAGTTCAAATTTAGCTTGTTTCAGTGTTGTTGCGTTTTTTCAGTGAAATTCAAATTGTTGAGCGACACGAAAGCGCTTCATAGTGTGAAGTACAGAGTACTCAAATGCGCTGAAGACAAGATAGGTACATTTCTACTAGGATTTTCTGGCACAACGGACTTCCAACAAAGCTAACATCGAGTCGTTAGATTATCCAGTCTTTTCATCACAAATGCTCACAAACTTCAAATGTCCCCTGGCGGAGTTGATCCACGAGGGGTCGTCTGCTCATGTGAACTTGGCGATTTTGTTAAGGCTTTCCAGTATAGCCGTCACGGTGACATTTTGCCAAACCGCTAAGTTTTCGAGTTGATCACAAATTCTGAGCACCGGGTTGTTTGCGATAGACCACAGGATTATGACTGAGGTCTGAACAGTTAGCTTAGAATTCCACAAGCACAGATTTCCTTGAAATCCTACACTTATCACAAGATAGTCCGACGGTTTTATAGTTCCATTCACGAGGCGCCGTTTCAGAAGCGCAAGGCAGCGGTTTCCCGAAAAGTTTTAATAGAGCAGCCGAAAGCGTTATTGGGCACGTTTTGTGCGCTGACAAATTTCCCTGCGTATTTCGAACTGCTTACTGTTTTCTGCTTCGAAGTCTCCCGTCCTGTATTGCGCACTTAAATATATGTATATGTGAATGTAAGTGCGTACTATGTCTATGTGCAGAATAGCGTACACTTTCATGTATATAGGTGTGTGTTATTCTGTCGAACACAAGTTTTACCTGCATTAATAGTGGCACATGCATTCCAGATACGTGATGGTTGGTAATACGTCTTAATATTCCATGTAATCAGCAACGCTTGTTCGGGAATGAGGACTTACTTATCCTCAAGTCTTTTGATGGACTGCTGGAAGATGTACAGGCATACTGTCTTTTTGATCTATTTCAACGTTTTCACTGGATTTTCATTTGCACTAGACAGTATTATTAAAGACTGCTTCTGGTAATTTTTATTGACTGGTTTCCATTTCGTACCATTTCAGGATTCATATGGAATCTACTCTCCATCCTCAACTTCTCCATCTAGGCACGAGACATTATCGAATCAACCCTTCAAGACATTCACTGTCCGCCGCTTTGTCTGTGCCTGTTGGGGAGCTGGAAGAATTAGCTGAAACCCATGATGTTCAGTGTCCACAGGATTCTTCAGAGGACACTACGGATGTGACCATCGAAGCTGAGGACAATGGATTCATCGGTCGATTGCACGTACCAGCCATGTTTCATCGATTTATTGTTGGACCACGTTCCACTTCTCTTGATCAGATTCAACGTGATTTCTCCTGTAAAGTTATATTACCACACGTGGATAGTGGCTCCGATGTTATAGTTGTCAGGGCATCAGTTCGTTCGGATGTTCATAATGCATGCAGACGTATACGCTGGATACAAACAGACGCTCGCTCGAAAACCAAACCCACTCACTTTATTAGTCTCCCAGCAAATTATCCGGAGCTTCAGAAGAACTTCAACCTTTTTCGTAAAACTGTTTTGAAATCGACTGAAGCCGATGGAGGTCCTGATTTTGCAGGTGTGAACGGTGATATTTTCCCTAGACCAGCGAGTTTGCATTTCACCCTCGTACCACTGTTGCTGGCAAATGATTCCGAAGTTCTCCAAGCATGTGATTTGTTAAAACAGTTTTTTGAGGCACCAGAACATCGGGATAAAATTCCCGGCTGTCCACTTCGACTAACAATCCAAGGTCTGGAGTATATGAACGATGATCCCAATAAGACCTCGGTTTTGTATGCAAAAGTACGTTCAGCCCCCATGAATGTCTTGGTTTCTCTCTTTGGTAATCAGAATTGGTCTATTCCCATCATACTGGTACATTGTTCACATGGTATCCCAATTCCAAAACTAGTCTGAAGTTAGTGTATCCCTAATTTACATTCTATTGGCCTGCATTATGGTCCAACCCGAACTACGGGTGCTCACTGACTACAGCCACAGTCACACGAAAGTATGGTTATTCGGTACCCCGTCTTTACGAGGAGCACTCACAGGAGATACCAGGTATTCTTAGCTAATAACATTCATTGTAAGGAAAGGCACCGGCTCACTCATTAACAGTACATTAGGCGTAGGCAGCCTGTCAACGTGGACACAATTTGGTGATTCTTCCTTGAGTAACGCAGATGTCTTACAATCATAGCTTACCAAGTTAAAGTCGAAAAATTCAAACAATCGCTTTTCTCGCGGAAACTAGAAATCGAGAGACGAATAGCACTAAAATATACAGTCTGAAACTCAGCTTTGAAGTTAGACAACATTTGTCGCGAGTTTTTCCTTCTGATAAAGAAAATCTTGCTCGGTGTCATGTGGTTCCGTTGTTTTCTCTCAAACCATTTCGATTAAGTTTGGTATTCAGTCACTTGTACGAGTGTGGAAGAAATGAAATATAAAATTATACTTCCAGCCGTTCGCTCACCGTACACGATTGGTAAACACTATGACAAAGATCCACAGCAGATGTCGTCGTTTAGGAAGTAGACGAATTGACGCGACTGAAGTTATGGCAGTGACGGAAAGGCAGAAATTAACAAAACAGGATGACAACTAGCAAGTGTATTTACTCAACAGGTGCTGTGGTTTACTGTTTAGAGACCTTTGCGGAGGGACATTCGACGCGCGGGTCCGAAATACTTGTTCCTTGCTGGGTTTGGGGGTTGTTACTCTTTGTTATAGGATCCTATTGGAAGTTGTGCTTTTCTTGTGAAGATAGTCGTTGCTGAATATATATATATATATATATATATATATATATATATAAATCAATAATAATGTATTCAGACGGACTCAAGGTTGTGAACTATTTTGTTCCTTTTTGGACTCGTTGTTCGGAGGTTACCCCAACAAGAGCACTGCACACCAGTTTCACTGAGTAACGCGTCACTCATCATCATCATCATCATCATCATCATCATCATCATCATCATCATCATCATCATCATCATCATCATCATCATCATCATCAT
>QNGE01004195.1:54942-66454 GCA_008508345.1 Paragonimus westermani
GAGCCTCTGACTCAAAAGTCTGACCTGCGAGACAACAGGATATAGGGTTTTCTTGGGGGACCCTACCCGGAGCCAATGACTCAAGAGTCTGACTCACTTGGCAGTGAGGGGCTTGCCTAGCCCGAGGGCGCAGTGAATAAGACAGTAATGTCTGATTCTGAACACTGCTGCGTGCAGCGGATGTACTCTAAGCTACATCGGGCTTTTGAGAGATATCTGATGCTTTTCGACCGTATTGGATAATACGCCGGCGGTCACCGTCAACCGTTGAGCGATCGGAGTGCTCTTTGTTTGAGGGTTCCTTTTCTAACCCCGTTCTTCCTGATACGGAAGACAGCAGTGCCGCAACTATAAAAATAGTTCTGCTGTATGCCCATAGGATCGTGCCTCACTGTCTAAGCACTCATACGCGGTCAGTAGTGCGACATACAATCCTATGAATGTAACTGCTTTTCGTCTGACTGCTCCCCTTTGGCCTGTCTGACAAGGTTGCACCTGGAAGGACCGGAGTCTTAGTCAGCATAGCCCGCCGGATCAAAACAGTACACAAGCCCGACCACCACATCGGATGGTCTAGTGGATAAGAGATCCGACTCGTACAACGAAGACTATAGATCCGAACGTTGTTCATTTTGCCATCACCTGATAAGCCGCCGTTAGGGTGAGGTCGGTCACACTTTTGTTGGGTTGATTGTAGACGCTGTTGACATCACAAACTGTGCAGTACACGTTAAGTTTAACACGTAATACCTACACTGGGTGAAAAACATGCCGTAGTCATCTGTAAAAACTGAGCACTGCAAAGCACACCTCTTGAAATCAATTTATCAGACATGCCATAGCAAACCGTCTTCAATGTTAACGATACGGGTAGATTTTGTTAATTAGACAAACAAAATTGCGCTGTGTTAGCTGTTCTCACAGTTACATTATGCAAGCCCCTGTAATGGACTTTTTATCAAAGCTATTTGTAACGTGCCAGTTCTTTCGATTACGTGGGGTATATGTATATATGTATACATGCAAATAGGTCAGATTTGTAAAAGTTGGTCAATTTGTGACGCCAACTGTTCGCTGTCTTTTTTAGCTTTCACTTTCGGTTACCTCACCTCATTACGTTCGAGCTGGCGTCCAGCTCACTTAGGACTGTTTTCCATTGACTGACGTGGCTGTTTACCTTCGTGCAAGTTCACTTATCTTCCACTGAAATGTTTGCTAGGTCTTAACAGCTACCAGTGCTTGCACCGCCTACTTTTCTCCCTGAAGACTGCAATTCCTATCGCATTCTGTCATCATTAATGCGCGTTTTAATGATCTACGTTTTACGGAGTCATGTTTCTGGACTCCCGCCGGACGGCAGTTCGGTATAGAGTCGAACGGCACTTCAAAGTAAGTGAGAGACTAGTGGGGTGCATGAGCCTTTGAGGACCCAGCTGAAGGTGCGCATTTCATATTGAGTGGCCCATAAATGTGGTGAGCTATTGTTTTGCTTCACAACCTATGATGAAGCAATTGAGACCACCCTACTTTTATACCGGTTACGCGGAACATGGCGAGAGAAGCAGGCAACAGATCACCTTTATAATCTGATTTGGAAGTTATGATGGAGTATTTTGCAAAATTGGACATCATCCTCTAGGTTACAGTTCGAAGCAACAGGTGTTGGTTCCGCTCAGTCATCTTTGCAAATGGTCAGACAGCATCATTTTAATCTTAAAGATGTACTTTTACACCCTTTTCTAACATAAATCTAAGCCCTTTGAAAAATCTACGTGAAAGTTCAATATTGAGTTTAGCGACCATCCGTAACTCGATGTATTGCATATCACTCGCAACCATAGCTGTAATCTGTTGAAAAAGCCCCACTTTTTTGTGACTGGCTGTAGACGCTCATGGGAAATCGATTGGAACACGGTAGTGATGAGCTGTGTATATGCTTCCAGTGGTCAAATCAGCATAGGAGATCGTGACGCTTTTCTGTTTCACGGACTGCACAGTAAATAGATGGGTATTGAGGGTCTCTAATCTAACAGAGAAAAAAGAATAATCCCTGTGGATGGTTGAACGGGCCCCATACTTAGCAGGAGCACACTGTAAAATGTGGCGCACTGTTACCACAACGTTTATTTAAGCTTAAGGATAATGTTGTATAACAGGCAGTTTCGTTGCGAGTAGTATACTACTCACAAGTAGTGTATTACCCGCAGGCGACATTCAGGAACAAAAGGACAAACCCCGAACACGGCGGACAAGAAGAGACTATCGAAACAGTGTGTACATGCTGTGTGAGAACTTTCACCAAGGCGAATGACCACGTATTGTCACCCAATGTATGTGAGTGCATGTCTGTCGTGCAAATGAGTGTACACGTTTGTGGTTTAGTTTTTGACATGACCTATACGGAAGTTTGCGCAATGAGCCAACTTGTTGGCCAAGCGTCTTTTTCGGACACAACAGTAAGACGGATCGCTTGTCACCTCAGTTGACGGATATTACTCAACAAAGACTAATTTGCGTTATTTCCCTGTTAGCCGTACTTATCGATCGCTTCTATCAGCGACCGTTCCTTCACTTTCTTTCTCGTGCCCAATTTACTTAGCACTCGTTTGTTGAGTTCCTGTTTTACATACTAGTTTTCGCTTTCATTCTTTAAAGCGTCATTCGCTATTTTTTCCCGTCTTTCTTATTGAGACTACTGATGAGTAGTCGGGGATTTGGTTTATTTTCATCAGTAATCTAAAATATCGCCTTGCAGGTTCAATGAGTTCTGTGATCTCGACCTGTCTCGGAAGTCCTAATCGCGGGGTTATCGATTGGAGTTAACAGGCAGTAACTGTGTCTCCTCTCGAGACGATCGGGCAACCTGATCATTGCTCACAAGCGAGAGTGGTTGAGCGTTCAGATTTGATGATTCGGTCGTGCCTAATGTGAGGTCAATGGCGCAGTGGTTAACACGGTTGCCTCATGATTGGGATGTCCGGGGTTTCTTATTGAGGTTGAACTGATGCCAGCCGCTCAGTTAATTTTCCACCCTAGGTCTCGAATTAGCTAAACACTATACAGAGATACTAATCCCATTTCATTGCGTGAGATTAGGGGTACTTTGACGTCGGATACTTGAGTTTAGGCGTAGGAATTTTATGTGCGTAGCCCCTTTTGTTCACTTCGATCCATCTTTAAGCCAAACTTTATTAATCTCCTCATGGTTCTATGGCAGTTAAGCATCAGTGACAATTGACAATATACAGATGTCAATGGTGGTTATGATGATGTTCTCAGTGGTTATCACTCTTGCCAGCATTTAGCTGTATCCGTTTACCTTTGTCTTGACTACTTTATATTCGTTCAAACTCACGTACTCGTTCCGGTTTCATATCCGGCCCTTATCAACGTAAATCATTACTGACATACTGACTTATTATGGTCAGGATATTTCAACCTACAGGTAATAACCTAATTGTTCAGATTTATACAGTCCGCGCGTCAGTTGCCAGAAAACGCATTGTAGTGCAAAAGCGGAAAACTTCGATACCACGTTAGCACTGTATCGTTCATCTCACAACGCCATTCCTGAAGATTTCTATGATAAAGTGCTATACTCGACTAAAATGTGTCTGCAACTTGAAACCTCCGTTTTCCACTCAGCCTGATGTGTGTCTGAAATCAGCGATCGGAACGACAACTCATTCAGCTGATCTTGGCCGTAATTACTCCTAGTTGGTATTGAGCATGTTATTGAAGATTTTGCCAATTCACGCAGACCTATCCCGTTGCGTCTTAGAGAGATTTGAACGAACACGAACTGTTCAAAGTCAAAAGCGCACCTTCGTTAAAGCCATTGTGATGGCGATTGCGTTTTTCAGTGATGGAACGAGCCTCCTTACAGATTTTTTGTCGTGCTGCAACAAGAAACTGTTTTGGGCGAACAGTGTACACACGGTGTGATTCGACACACGGGACCGGTGTCTTGATAATCCACTGTTTTCAGCCGTGATCAAAATCATACATCAACGTCCTACTCACTGCTCCCCTGAACCACGTAAACTTCTCACCTCAACTTGAATCAAACTCCTAAGTTGCTTGCTTCGGGCAAGGTTCTTCATGAAAATTCTGTCTTCCGTTGCCACACAGGTCGGATTTTTGAGTCGGGGTTTCTGAGTGTCGTCGTTTAAATCAGCCGCTTTCCTCAATATAAACAACCGGGGAGTATCATAAGTCTTCATCCTCTCGTCAGTGACAATCTTTCCCTATTTTTACCTCCTCGTTCTGTTTTTCCTCCCCTCATTTTCCCGTGTCCCTTTGCCTTCGAGTGGCAATTGTTTTCGGAAGCCAAGAGGATCGATAAACATTGGCGTTACTTTCCATATTTTGTGACGAATTCATCAGCAAGTTGCTTTGGCGAATACTGTATCAAATCTGGAGCTTATTGCGTATTGCGTCTGTAACATGCGGCCCTAGGGCTTTTTGGTCGGTATTCACTTGAGCTCACCTCTAGTTAACTGTCAATGCAAACGCTTCTTCATACAGACAACCGACCGCCGTGGTCCTTTTAGACCCAGTTACTCGTGATTTTCTCCGTTGTAGGGGAGTCCCATGTGTCTGTTTAGATCGTTGTATGTCCACTCTGCAAGTAGGATAAGAGTATGAACGACTCTCTCGAGTGTTCTTCACCTTTGTTTGTGTTTGCCAGGATAATTCGACCTCTCTTTCTAGTTCACTTTCACTAGGAAAGACGCTCTGGAAGATGCGCCTGAGGAATCCAGTGAGGTTGTTTTTTGGTACCAAGTTGACCGACATGGAGTGTGCGGATGATATCGTGCTACTTAGCCGGATTATCGAAGACATGTAGACCATGCTGAATAAAGTGAATGATCACACTCGTTTGTGTGAAATGTACCTCGTCTTCAAGATTCAGAGCGCTACTTCGAGACTGAGGTATTCCCACCCCCATGTTGCTCGTTGCAGACAATCCGCCTGGAATTGTAGACAGGTTCACATACTTGGATAGCACTATCTCTGCAACTTACGATACCGGCGAAAGTAGCGAAGATGCGAATCACCTTTGGTAATCTGCGTGATCTGTGACATCGGAAAGACGTCTGTTTATCGCTGAAAAGTGAGGATACGATGTTTTCGTGCGTTCGGTTTTGATCTGTGGTTCGGAAACGCGGCCTGTTCGCGACGAAGCTACCAACAGACTTTCCAAGTTTGATTGTCGTTATCTCTACTTACTTACTCACATCAAGTGGGATGATCACATGAGTACTGTGGCTGTCCGCCGGCGCGCATTCCCGAACGTTCGAAATGCGCGGTCAGTTGGTCAATTACTCACGTTGCACAGCCTGCGATGGTTGGGCCACGTACGCCGCATCCCGGTTAAGCGCTTACCGCATCGGCCGTTATGTAACTAGACCATCAACAGTTCTCCAAAGCCATGTAGTGGTCGGGCATCGGAGTGATCGCAGTGACTGTTCCACCGATTAAAGTGGGTAGGTGTCGCCTGCCTGGCTGTGGGTCCTTCTGATCACCCAAATCACTGGCTAGAAATGCCATCCAAGATGGCACCGCAGCACAGCCTAGTGTATGTGCATTCAGAATATTTTCTGGCCTGTTTTTACCTATTTTCGTCCTTTCTTCGATATTCGTTTCCTCTTCTATGATACTCCATGTCACTGTCGCTCTGAATAGTCGATCGTACCGTAGTAACTTCTCGTCAGGCTCGTGACCGTTATGAATGAGTGGAAATAATGTATCGGTAGACACAGTGGCTATGCGGATGGTGGAATGCCAGATTTGATGAAAATGTTTTGCGATGGCCATCTTGGTTTGTTCAACCCACTCTTAACCAGCCACTTGAATCGTTACGTCAGTGGGAGTAGTCAAGATAAGTGAGTGCCTAATTTTGGACTTGTTTGGATTCGTTGTTCCTGGTCGGGAAAATCTAAGTGCCGGATATGCTCACGTGTGGAACTCACGATTGTCCTGAACGGTTTGCTCGTGTTCAGTGAGGCAATAACCATACTGGTCAATGTAAATTAGCTATTTTATTAACCTACCAGTCAACTCAAAACTATCATACCTGTTTGTTTTCAACTTTGGATACCCTATTATCGATGCGATATTTTTTCATCCGTTTTGAATGGGTTTCTACACACCTGAATGACCACCGCTGAGTAGTCGGGGATTTCCGTGGCTGCATGTTCAACATCACTCCCACTTGCTCTTGGTTTTCACATGTGGTTTAGTTCGATAAAAAGTACCAGGACAGTTTTGCTATCAGCAGTACTGTTAACCTTCGTTTATGTCCTCTACTTTGCAGTGTCGCGCTGTCACTTTTCTCACTCCACTTCATTTTAAGGCGACTCAGAGGGTTCCTCTGGTATCTCCAGAGTTCTCCTCTATACTTATGTTGTCCGTATAGTCGCATTCCCCCCATCAAAGTCCGTCATTTGATGATACGCGAGTGAACCCCCATAACAAAGTCAATGGATTTCTAGCAGTCTTCTTGTAGGTATCAAATACTCCCTGGCGAGTTTGCTGTGATTAAGGTTTGCGTGATAAACTACCGAAACTTCTTATAGCTGACATGTGTATTCCGTGACCGTCGGGTTCGCAACCGAAGGTGTTCGGTGTAACACTTTGATACATACTAGTGGTTTGTAATTAAATCTGTCCGTGCTGTGCCATCACGGCTCCATCAAATTTGATCACAGAGGCTTACCCCAAACGTCGGTTGGATATGATGCGTCTGAAGACTAGACTTTAACAACACGTCGGTCCCTCTCAATAACGTGGTACGTGGCGATGCTTACGGGCTTTGATCACTGCTGAGAACTTGATGCGGCTATTACTACATTCATAGATGTGAAACTCTGGTAATTGGGATCTGCAAATTATTTAAAAGGATATTTAGTTCGTCTAGTTGACTACATAGTGCATGTGGTGGATTAGGTGTTGTCTTGTCAGCTACTATTTTTGACACCGTAGCTCATCCAACCTGCAACCGTTGCGCATTTAGTCAGCTTTTCGGTAACGCAGAGTGGTTGATAAAAAACCGATCCTCTTCGAGAATAGCTGAATCGAGGCTTTCGCAAGTCCATCATAGTAGTGTATTGGGTAGTCCAACCTGGCTTAGTTATCACTCTTTTTTTCTCGACACCTGATTCGAATGCTTTAGTGAAGGACCAATGTAACTCAGGGTTGCCAGCAAACGGTTGTATTCCCCGTCTGGGTAAGTCTCTCTGACATTCACTTGGACGGCTGAAGGCTGGCTTATCAGTGGGTAATTTATTTGGATCACTGAATAGTCGGGGATTCGATTTATTTTCAAGTTGAACATCACTCACATTTGATCGCAGCGTTCGCATTCACATAGACTTTCCAGCCAGCCTCTTTCGAAAAGAAGCACTAGACTCGAGTTTCGTTCTCATTAGAGCTCGTCAGTAGTGCATATCCTTGCCATGGCCGGAATTTGAACTCCGGACATTCCAATCATGAGGCAACCATGTTAACCACTGCGCCATTGACCTCACATTAGGCCCGACCGAATTATCACATCTGAACGCTTAACCATTCTCGCTTATTTGGATCACCCAGAGATTTAAGTCCGTATTCAACCCTGCTGGGCGTCGTTCGCTGTTGTATCATTCTTCAAGTTCTATCCGTTTCTCCACTTCCTGTATGCGAATTTTCGCCAGCTCTAGTTCCAACTCTCTATCTGTGCAGCTTTCCCATAGGGGAATTTGCGGATCCAGTGCTGGATGTTGAGTGATAAGAGAGTTCCGGTGGGTAGAGGTCTTCTGTTTGCTGGAACATGACTGAACGAATCTGTAGAATCTACTCTGCGTTCCACTCCAGAGATCAGCTGGGCAGCACTAGAGGTTAACACCCCGAGGTCAAATCAAACTGATAACGACCGCAAACAGCTCGATAATGTTTCCATAATATCAGCAAATACATAAGGGTATGTATATGAAGTCAATATGAAGTGTCACATATGTACCAAATGGTACGTCCCGAGAGAGTTTTCCACCGTCAATGATCGAGCATAAACAGAAAATATCCGAATTCGAGATGGGAGCCAAAACGACCTTCATATGGGCAGAATTGTGTTATCAACCATACTACTCACATAAAGGGGGAGTAGGCGGCTGGTAAATAGGAACTCCGAACGGTTTTTACACCGTCACTTCAAGTAAGGTGGTTTGTCTCTCCTGATGCATAGCCGGGTCAACTAAGCCAAAAGAGACCTGTGACGGGCCATCATCCGCTCCGGACACTGTTTATTCACGGTTTAGGACCACGAGGGGTCGATTATTCTGTCACACTCCTGTCTTCATTTTTTTCGGAAGCCATTGGACTGCTTCCTGGACGGCCACCGTTCTATCACACGAAAAAACATGCCATACTTGGCTGACCATTTGGACGACGACGATGACTGAAGTTTTAGTTCCTCCTAGTGGACAGCCGATGTACTGACAGGCTGATGACTGGTTTGTCAGGCAAGATGGCGCTTGAATTTCATTTGACGTCACATGGGTACATCTGAGCGCTCAGTGGTTATCGCATACTTCCGAACCACTGTGTTGTGATCAAGCCGGTTGAGGGTATCTTGTTTCCCCGTCAATCTGTCAGCTGGTCCAAGGCGAGCTAGTTTCCTTCATGCTGTTCATCGAACGGATTTACGTCCTCTAAACTTGTGATCAACTGATTAGTTGTATACAAAGCGATCGAGTTAGAGTAGCCTCTGGGGGTCATAGTCGTCACAACTTCATTGACAGTGTCCTCCCAAAGTGGTTTGTTTCAATTCTAGTTTGTGTCTTCCGTATGTTGATCTTGTGACCAGCAGTACAACAGTTCATTAATGCAGTTTTTGTGTTCATTTGAGGAGTATCTGAGCGACAACTTGCGCTCGTTAGATCATTTGCTCCGTGTTCTTTCAAATTTTTTGTCTCATCCACATTAATACCGTTTCATGTATATTACACGAAATGGAGTGTGTCACTTGAACCCTTGCCACTTTGTTGGGGATACGTCAGCATGTATAGTTAACCAGATTCACTACAGCTCAGTGAATACTAATGATTGACACTTATACAGCCATAAAAGAAACCCAGGTTAAGGAGTACCTAGAGCGAATGGATCGGTCACTTTACTTGCGAGGTTAATGAATCAGTTGAGTTTGTATCCTCGATATTTTATACTCACGTGGTCTACATTTCAACTTACTTTCCGGACATGCATCCACACTCAATTTGCCCTAGTTTGTGCGTGATAGTTGCGTTCGTTGCCATTCTCTGTGGTAGGTCAGTCGGCTTTTATAACCGCTAAAGTCCCGACCGAACGTGTTTGTTGTCCAAATTGGACGCGTAATTCACTTATTTCATAATGTTTTACATAGCCCTTAACTACGATATCAGCACTCAATATTTGTTTCCCCGTACAACTCCGTTCGTTTAAAAAACTCAGTATTCTTTGCCTGAGAAAAGAAACGATTTTCCATTAAAATGTGCTAAGTGCCTTATGTTATTCCTCTCATGTTAATTATCGTTTGGCGTTGGTTTTAATTTCGTCTGCACATCGGTCTGCTTATCTGTTTTGGTGTTGTCCCATCACCGGTATGATCTTCGGTCAGCTGCTTGTTCGCTTTAACGGTCGGTGATTGTACAAATCTCTCTCTATTGGCCCGGCTCCGGGCCATCTTAGATATTCCATTTTCAGTTTTATTGAAACCAATTCTGATAGCAATGGAGCTGTTCGTAATCAGTGCGTCCGCGTTGAGTCGTATTTTGGACTGATTGGTTGTTGGCCTACACATGTTTCCAGGGTACTGATCGATTCCCGAACAGGCGTTGCTGATTACATGGAATATTAAGACGTATTACCAACCATGTGCCACTATTAATGCAGGTAANCATGTGCCACTATTAATGCAGGTAAAACTTGTGTTCGACAGAATAACACACACCTATATACATGAAAGTGTACGCTATTCTGCACATAGACATAGTACGCACTTACATTCACATATACATATATTTAAGTGCGCAATACAGGACGGGAGACTTCGAAGCAGAAAACAGTAAGCAGTTCGAAATACGCAGGGAAATTTGTCAGCGCACAAAACGTGCCCAATAACGCTTTCGGCTGCTCTATTAAAACTTTTCGGGAAACCGCTGCCTTGCGCTTCTGAAACGGCGCCTCGTGAATGGAACTATAAAACCGTCGGACTATCTTGTGATAAGTGTAGGATTTCAAGGAAATCTGTGCTTGTGGAATTCTAAGCTAACTGTTCAGACCTCAGTCATAATCCTGTGGTCTATCGCAAACAACCCGGTGCTCAGAATTTGTGATCAACTCGAAAACTTAGCGGTTTGGCAAAATGTCACCGTGACGGCTATACTGGAAAGCCTTAACAAAATCGCCAAGTTCACATGAGCAGACGACCCCTCGTGGATCAACTCCGCCAGGGGACATTTGAAGTTTGTGAGCATTTGTGATGAAAAGACTGGATAATCTAACGACTCGATGTTAGCTTTGTTGGAAGTCCGTTGTGCCAGAAAATCCTAGTAGAAATGTACCTATCTTGTCTTCAGCGCATTTGAGTACTCTGTACTTCACACTATGAAGCGCTTTCGTGTCGCTCAACAATTTGAATTTCACTGAAAAAACGCAACAACACTGAAACAAGCTAAATTTGAACTGCTCTGTTCGATTCTCAAAAATTGCCCTAATACCAGATGAAAATTGTCAGCGGTTTAGAACAAAATTGTTCGATATTGAACATCAATACCGTACAACTAGCTATGGAAACAAATGTGCTCCCACACCAAAACACAGGTGCTCTAGAAGAGCTCAGAAGGGACGACACTTTGATAAACTTGCATCCGGATAACGGGTCCGGAGTACTGTTACTTAAAAAATCGAGTTATATGCGAAAAATGTTGTCTACCTTGAACAACCATTCTAAGTTCATCGTTGATGGAATCCTTGATGCTCTCACCGAATTCGAACGAAGAAAACAGAAGGGATTGAAACTTTTGCAGCGAATCAACTTCGCTGAAAATCTAAAGGCCCATTTGTTGTTGTATGCCCCAGTTTTACGGATTACCAAGGCCTCACACGAACACCGCACTGTAATGACCTAGAGATAACCCTGATCTGGTTGCTGCACAATATGTAAAATACATCCCAAAATCTTAGTTCACATAAGATCGTAAGGATCTCTGTCTTCCATCTGCTTGCCGCAAGCGATCACATTTGTTTGTTTGCATGCTTATCGGCCTATGCGCACCAATGATGCCGCAAACGCTTCCGGTTTGCTCACGCGCTCGACGACCGGACCCTTAACCTCCCCAACGGTCTCCGTGTATCGATGTAGTTTAGCGCTGGTTGAGACCAATTTTAATCGCCGGATAATGTACGTGTGGTCTCTCCCAACTGCTCGTATTATAACTTCAATTCTGATGGTAATGGAGCTGTTCGTAATCAGTGCGTCCGCGTTGAGTCGTAT
>QNGE01004196.1:0-66453 GCA_008508345.1 Paragonimus westermani
CCAGGCCGAAGGTCTATTTTGTCTAAATTATGCTTGCCGTATTCACACAGGCTCACGTTTTGGTTCATGCTTGTCATTATTGTATTCAGGGTCAGCGGTTTCATATAATGCTTGTTTAAGAAACTAACCAACAAGGAAGAATTTCATTTCTGTCACATCTGCATAGTTCCCCCGAAACATACCTCTTATTAGCTTCCATTTCAAAGTAGGTCTGTACACTTTGGATTTTCTCATCTTGCTTAGGCTGATTCACTAAGTGACAAAACGGTACGGTTACGGATAACAATATGATCTGAACCCAGGTGGTCAATCCAGAAATCCTGTAAACTTTAAATAGTGACGCTACCTTTAACTGACTACTGTATGGTCACCGCTTGTCTATGGCTGAGCGGCATGATGTCGCACGTATGGCACCGTTCTATTCCATTACAAAATGCAGTACACAATATTTGGAGACGAGTAAATAGAACACTGAAATCCGTCACTGGCATGATGGGGACTTCGCGTGTGATTTGATTTAACGAGTGTGCGGAACACAGCTTTGGTAGCATTTGAACTGGCATTCTTTGGAATTTACTTCAACCTAACCACACTTTTCTGTTTTATGCTCACAGACTCTAACTGATGTATCGAGCCTGATAGCACACTGGGAGCCAGTCTGCTAACCAGTATTCTGCGTTGGAATTGAATGTGGTCCTCAGTTCAGCGTGACAGCAAGGTGTGTCTTTGTCGTCACCATAAGATTTATGAGGGAAAGACTATCTGAACTACAATCCTGTAGAGGGGAACACAAGTAGATTATGAAGTCGCAATCCCGGAGACGCAACATGTTGAGCTTCTGACTTGCTCCGGTACATGTTAGAGAAGCTTGTCAGATTGTTTCTGAAGTAGTGTGCACTAAAATAAGCCACTGCCAGTTTTCTTGTTTTTAACAACGATCGTCGGGTTGATAATCACGCGAAAGTGTAAAAAAGGCAGAGTAAACGGAAGTGAAACCAAGAATGAATGACTGATCTCCATTGTCATTGTTGGTAGCACAACAAAGTGAAATACTTCTCCGTCGACTGTACTACACGAAGATTTTGATCTGGGTTATCCTACCAAGAGCCAACGGCTTGAAGGTCAAAATTCTTTTGAAGAAAAGACCCACCTTGATGTAGGGTGAAGTGAATAAAAAATGGGATGTTTATTTCTGGTTACTGTTGCGTGCAGCGTATGTATCTACATGTGTGGTATGATTCTGAATGGTTTCAACACTTGGCCGTGTAGAACAGACTACTGACGGTCACAGTCAACCTGTGGATGATCGGTGGGTTGATTGTTCATAGGAGTTCCTCTTCCGGTTATCTTTCTAGCTGTGATGTTTAAATAAATATTAGACACGAATGAACTCGAATTTGGAGGACTAATTCCAAACGCTTCTCTTGCCAACGTAATGAGGAGTAATCACCAGGATATGGACCATCAAATGGCATCTTTTGAAACGAAAAGTAAGAAGGCAATGTACTTTGTAAAACGTTTCGATTTCTTTGTATGGCAGAAGCTGTTTATCCAGTTAAGTTGTGTTCCATCAGTGAAACGATGTCGAGAGAGTGGTATAAGGGAATACTCATCACCAGTATTGGCTAGTGTTTGAGCAAAAGACCTCTGTCGTCTGTGTTGACAGTTTTACTGTAATCCAGAAAGACGGTGATGAGCCCTCTTTTCTTTCTAAAGAACTCAAAATCTTGTAAACTAGGAGAGAGAGATTTGATGCTCATCATTGATTGTATACTGTTGACTGCTATACGCACACTGCAAAACTCCTCCCACAGAACGTATGATCATTTGTACTAGGCGCAGTCATTTGGATGATTTTTAAGCGCCTCTCATCGGAAACTTTACAACATAGTGCGGCACGTTTTTTGGAAAATTAGACCAGATAGAGGGATAGTCACACTTCGAACACATTGACAACATTCTCACTGAGGGAATGCAGGACAATATTTGTCCAGCTGTTTTAGAGGTACTGACGTGATCTTGTGTACTGTAGGTTTTCTATTTAAAGTAAATCGGGTTATTATACTGATTTCTGCCATTGTCATGCTTATCTGAAAACTGGCGCTGACTTCATTATAATATTATTTCAGTAAAAACTGACGACTTCCTGTTTTCTTTGCGATTAGACATATTGATAAATGACTGGATGCACACTGTTGAGGTATCGCTGTTTGCCATTTGAACTGATTCTCAACACTTACACAGCCAATGTCACTTACAGCGTGAATGGATGTCAACACTGTTGACATGCAGAGTAGACAGTCAAAAGCAAATATCTAAATCTTTTTCGGTTTGGTGCGTTAGTCTTTGCCTGCTTCCTAACATACACAGCTACTTAGCTGCACGACCGGCCTAGGCGACCTTGGTGCAACCGGAAACTACTCATCTCATCTTTCAGGGTGATCTGTTTCTGGTAGGTTACCCCACACATTACGTTCACATCCGATAGGTTCGTGCTTTGCGCAGAAATTCTGCTCAATGCCGTTATGGTAAGTGTTGTTCTGCAGACTTCAATGATTTGGATGTGAATAAAGTGTTTCTGACAGCGAGATGACGATGTTACAATGATTCGTCGTCGTATATTTTAATGAACCACAGCGGGAAAATCAGAACGTGATGATGTTAGCAGGGTTTACCCTTGATTAGGCTTCTGGATATTTTCTATGAATTAACAAACACTCAAATGAATCCCTTTTGTACAACGCACATTATCGGTAGCAAAGAGTCGTCTTGCCAATTGTTCAGTTTTCATTTCGATCACGAGAAATGGTCGCGAACATCGCATTTCATAACTCGCTGTTTAAATTTCTTTGGTTTTCTAAGTAACCTTTATAAGTATTAGCCGTTTTCATGTATGTTCACCGTTTCTGACTATTTTTCTTTCCACGTTTATTACTCTCAACGTTGATCTGTGTAGCTTTAAAATCGCGGTGCCCTAATGTAATCTACAGTGCGTGTCACACGTCGCTCTGGTTTTTCACCCGACATGACCTAATTACACCGGGTATGGTACTTATGTTGCGTTACATTAAGAACGTTGGAAACCTGCCTTTAAACAGCGCATTATGAGTAGGCTTACTATCTGTGAGGAAGCCACTCAAGAGTGAGAGTGCTAGTTCCAATGGGGATGCCGGTCTTGGTTTAAATCTCAGCAAGTTATCTCCGCATCATCACCCTTTAGATACTTTTTTGTGGTCTCGTTTGGTGCTAGAAAATTAACCAACAAGACAGGTCGACAAAAGTTTCGAGGTTTGACTACGGTCGACAGTCAGTCAATTTCGACAGTGTAACTTCTTCGTCAAGCTGACAATCTACTTCTGATTTACGTCAACGTATCCCCGGTCATATACCAGTTGGAACTTTAATAAAAAGTGCAGTATGCTACGACTGACACCGAGTGAGAAGAAACTGAACATCAGTTTAGCACACAGTACTAAAAATTTAGGCGTGTAAGTTTGCCGTGGGATTCAAGCGAGGTTAAGTCAGTAGTGTGTTCATTACACTTCAGGTTGTGAATAACGAACACATGTCTGACCACGTCTTCAGCTGACATACCGGAAAACTGTCCATTCAGTTTTATAATCAGACTTTGTGCAAACAGCTTAGGTTCGTAAGATATGAATAGAATGAGGAAAACGGATAGGGCAACGGGCTTATATGGAATTTCAGTTGGACCTCGTTGAAGATGTTGACATACATTCAGCAACAGTTAAGCAAATGGGTGTTTGGAACCGGACATGATAATTCAAGGCAGATGATTTTACAAATTCTGAATATCACAACAGGATAATTAGACGGATACAGTCACTACGATTACTGACATACAGGCGCTTCACGGAATTAAAGGACGTTTAAAATTTCTGGCCAGAAAGTCTGAGGGGGAATTGACAGAAATCAGGGGAATCATTGGGGTGTGCACATGCATTCCCAAGGCAAAGGACGTGGTTATACGTGTTGAAAATGACTTCGGACGCAGTACACAAAGCATACTGCTCTTTCGTAAACAAAATTGCTACCATGAATAAATCATGTCAGATTGCAGCCTAATGTGATATTTAAACATCCAATGCATGCGACATGTGTTTTGTTTACCATCTGCAATTGGGGCATGTAACAGCAATCTGTCAGTGCTTTCTTTTAAGAACGAAAGGTGAAAATTCTGTATTGAACGATAAGGAGTGTATATTGGACAAACTAGCCAGTTCAGTTGGGCCACTTTGCAGAACTCCAATAACAATCTCATCATCAGAAACGATGCCTTCGTAACGAATACGAGGTCTATAAAAGGAAAAAATAAGTTGTAATCTGAGAACGCTTTAGCTGAAGAAAAATAAAGAAATCGCTCAACCACTTACATACATTGACTCTAAGAACCTTTCGGAGAACAATCTCATAACGGGCTTATGAAGGAAGGTTGAGTACCACATTACTTGAGGATGAACTTTTTAAACCTTTCTGTCAGTGGGATCAAAAACATTAGTGTGGTCTAGGGAAGACGTGTTTTCAAGTCTTCGTTATACGGGAACGACTAACCTAAGTGATCACAACTCTCTAGGGTGTCTACGTTGGTTCCAGACTGACAACCAACAAATTAATGTGGATAGGTATAGTTAATCTGAACCATTAAACGTACAAAGGAAAGTTTTTCAAAAACTACCAGCGTCATGGAGGCATGTATGATCGGCCGGAAACTGGATGGGCCTTTCCTCTACGGTGAGATGATTTCAACGGTCCAGTTGGCAAATATTGTTATATAATTCATTTTCTGTTCAACCAAGATTTCATCACACACTTTGAAAAAATCTGGCAACAGCTCAGTTGACTCTTGATTTCAATTAGTTTACTTATAATTGTAAGCTCATGTGACAGGGAATCTTCAGCAAAAGGAGGGGGTTCACATACCGAAGATGTGACAACGTTCAGTGAACTGCCAGAATTACAATTGAATTCTTAAGCATTGCAAATCATTTTTGCTTCATTGTCTTTCAGGTTGTGTAACAACTTTTGTTACCGAAATGCATCTTCGTATGTAAAAGTAAATCAGCTAGTACACCTTTTTCATTCAACGGAGTTTGTTTATATGCATTAGTGAAAATAAGTCCGTGTAGATATAACGTTGATTGCAAAGATTTCAACACAATTTTAACTAGCCTATTAACTGCTCCTAATAGGTCGAAAGATCACGTTCAGTAACTGAACGTGTTGTTTAATTCAGCCACAATGCTAATTTTTTCGTCCACAGATCTTTAGCATGTCCGCTTCAATATCTGTGAATATTCAGCCTGTCTCTCTCAGGTGAGTCCAAATAAGGACAAAGTTGACTATGGCTTGCTCATTTGAGAACATACTTCACGAGACAGTATAGGCACAAATTAGTGTCTTTTGGGGCATAGTCTGTTTGAAACCATCAATCTAAGGTAATCTGTGTCCATCCACGCTGACAAGATGTGCATACTTTACTCATTAGTTCACTGACTAAGCGGTTCTGACTGTAACACGAAAGTCGTTGATTCGAACCTTGCCCTGCATATTTCACCATAATAAGTCTAAACAAGAACTCGGTCTCTCATGTGTTGTGAACAAGATGGTGGGTATCATGGGCTAGTCACTTCATACTTCTCGTTGTAAGTACCGGTCTCATTGCCGTAGTTACTGTAAGCAGGTGTCTAGCAAGTTACTCCAACTAAACTTCTACCCTCCTACTATACTGTGTTCAACAATGGAACCGCTCTTAGCTACATGCTGTTGTGAACCATGTAGTGAGCATTGAAATGGATGATGATGAACATAGGCTAAGCATTCCAAAACGTCGATCCGTTTGCCTATTGCAGGATGACTACTTCAAAGGCGACTTGCTCTTCTTCCGGCTAAAATGCCCATTAATATCACATCTTTGAGTGAACCTCCGGATGGACTAGCGTTGACCGCATCTTTGCTGTACAAAACCAGAGCAGGAAACAGCTGCAAAACCACTTAGTGTAAACTGAATAATTCGACCTCTAAGGTACTGAACAGAGACCTCTGTTGCTTAAGATGAGTGGATTGTTCTAGATAACCATTCACACCAACGCCAATGTGCTTAGTACAGTCTGAAAGTCCACTGGAAATATTGCAGTCAAGCTCTACATGTAGTATGTTCCTTGGATGTGGCATCGTTTGATCTTTCAGAAAACCTCTGGTTACTGCCCTCAAAGGCAATGAAGCAAACTTTTCTATATAATAATCTGCACTACAAATCGGCTACGCTAGTTTAGCGGAAATAAAACGGACTCCCTTACGGCTTTCTTGTAAATGTTATTGCTGCCGAAAGACCATTTTCAATAAAGACATGATAATTGCATAAAGTTTCCGTAACCTCATTTTCATTCGTGTTATTCATCTACGAGAAACAACGATCCTCGCCCAACTGTACATATTCACATAATGTAAACAGCAAAAGGACGTGGTGGTTAGCACTGCGGATGATATCGTCGATTAGCCATAAATAGTCAGACACTTGATGTCAAGGCGATACTCAGAAAATCTATCGGTCAATATGTGACCATATTTTGTGCATGAGTTATTGGTATCCGCATGTTCTCCATACGCTTGGGAATGAGGAAGTATCTTCCACAGATGAATAATCCACTCGGGCGTATTTTCAAATGGATATCGAGAATTAGGAACTTTACGGTGGGGAAATATTCTGCGGTCTGTCCCCACCGGAACAAAACACGGTAGTTTTCCAACCGTAATATTTTCACACTTGTTTTCTGACAAGATTAAAAGTGCGAGTATTTAATTTGCTATCAGCCCTCTATTGATTATCGTCAAATTCGTTGTCTTTGTTTGAGTGTCATTGGAGATGAGCTGAATCCAGGTCACCTGAGCGCATGCCTTATTTCGACTGATATTGGTCTTTAATGAAATGTTACTCGTTTTGCACAAACGATGTTTTGGTGAGAGCGATGAATATATATATGTGAAACGTATTCCCCAAACGTATATCTCGAAATAAAAATCGTGTAATGCAATCATTCCAAATTTCTTCCTCTCCCTACCTATTGTTTTTAAGTCGCATAAATGTAACGAACTCGGAAAATATGACTTGTATTTAGAAGGAATTGTTGGAGTGTAGGCATACACAGAGAATATGAAAAAATGGTTTCCATATATCAAATTAAGTTCACCAAAGTAATTTTATGATGCACAATTTCAGAAGAATTGTCAATTTTAGAAGGTTACTTTCAGTGGAACAATCTTAGAGGCTCACTGCCATGATGATTTCAGTACACACTGGCCACTACGTATTAATTGAGCACTGGGATTTACTATGAGTTTCAAAATACTTGAACTTGTATTCATTTTTCAAGCCATTTACACAGTCAGCGTTATGGCATACTTTTGGATGAATCAGATGTTAGTATTCGATCGTGATTGGCAGCATGTATCAACATAACCAAGGTGAACTGATTCCCGAAAGCTACTGATAAGTGAATTTCAGGGCGATACGTAAGGTGCGAGCTCACTGATATAAACTGTTGATAGAACATCATGATCATTCTCATCGTAGTATCAGTGGTTCTGAATGATATTTAGCTGCCGCACTACCATGAAAAATAACGAACCCTGGCCACGGGGAGGGAAGGAAACCTCAATACTAGAAATGTCTAGGTTCATAGTCAAACATCCAATATCAAAGTGTCTACAGCTTCATCAAAAGACCACACAAGCTTGCATGTGCTTTTGACACTAACACTTGAAGGTTGACTTCTATGAGAGTTAACTGCTAACAGCGTTGCACCAGGTACGCCAGCATTCAGACACTACAGGTATCCTGTGTCAATGTTTGCATTTTATGAAACCGAGATCCGGACGCTTGAGAAGCATTCCTTGTTTAAATTAAAATATCTAAATAAGATTGTGTTCAGCAAAAATGGTGCATGTATTACAATTGAATGTGTCTTCAGAGTAGTTGGACTGACGAATCGAGATACTCTGAGCGGGATCATAATGGAGAATTATGAGTTTGGTGGACAAAGTATCAATCGTTAGTCAGGACGTCTACATATCTTATTGTTCACTGTGGCAAACGTGTCATAGATTTACGAAGAGCGATTTGGTTGAAAGAAATGAACAAGGCTTTATTACAAACGGAATTGCCACCAGAAACGAACCTAACAAGACCTCACGGTCTCATTAAAGTAGTTTAGCTTCGTAATACCGGTCCCCACCGCGCGAGGATAATCGGAAAGTCATAGTAGAGCACGAAATTCACTCTTATCCACCGCCAGTGTGTTCACCAGTCTAACAACTCAGGGTCCATTTTGAATTCAGAAGGCAGAACTGTTGTTTCCCACGTGACCAGTGTGTATGTTTAACACAAAAAAATTACATAGATTGTTAAACGTATCACCTCGAAAAAAACCAAAAACGCCTTGGAAAAACTGTGAAACGATAGTTCCGGCACTCATTGGTTAATCAAAGTACTCAGTGCGACGCACACACACATGCACAGAGTATATTTTTTATGCTGATACGAAATTTCCAATCCTGAACCCGCAGTATCCAGTTTTTACCCTCTTGAACACTTAATTTTAACTTGTTCGTCCACCTGTCTCCACCCCCCTCGTGCTCTTTGAACACAATCGGTCTTGTTAGCTAATAATCACCTGTTTAAACCCCGTTCTTTTCCCTCTGACCTATGTGGCTATCCGTGTTCTGTTCAGTTTTTCCGTCGTGACCGCTGGAGGAACCTATGTGTCACCCAATGATTAGCTGGTTCGTTTACATTGAATTAACAAGCACCCCTTGCTGACAGTTGTCACTTCTCGATCTCACCGTTTCAGCCGGGCTTCACAGGTCACCATCGTAGCCTGTGTTCCTGGAAGTGATTTGCCGTGTTGCATTTACCTGTGGTCTTCTTTGCAATCACAAACGACAAACAAACATTAGTATCAATCAGTCTGGAAATTCAGATATTAGATTGAGCTGAGTTCCTCTGATTGTTTATCTACAGTGACAGTTGTGAAAAACTATTTCAAGGGGGTTCATGCTTCAGTCAATAACTTGATTAGCGGGAAGTAAATATGCTTACATTTGGTCGGATGTCGAGATCATCTAAGCTCGCCTGAAGGAGTTCCAACTGACACTGTTTTGTAGGGCTCACTGGCACATAAATTTTCGTCAGGTGAGGTTTACTAGGAACACAACTTGAGACAGTGACGTCTTCGTTGTCGGCCAACGGTGTTATCCACTGTGCCGCTGGTCACATGAAGATCAAGATGGTTGACGATTTTGACTTTTATCACACTCCGTTCAGACATAAATACTGTACATTCCAGGTTGCCATCGTTCTACTGGCGACGGAAAATTAAACTGGAAACCATCATTAAGCAGTCTCGCTATCCCACTCACCATCAAGCCAACAGACTATTTTAGTTTCCAAATCAAATATCACCTACGTTCGACTGCCATTTCTATTTTCCAAAGCTTCTTTTTTCAACTCACTTATATTCGAAGTATTAAACCTAGGTTTTGTTTTCGTTGGGGTCACTAAGCAGTACCTGTTAATGTCATTCGAACAAAACTTTGTACTACAACCCATCTGGCTGCTAGCTGAGTGTATGCCAACCAATTTTTGATTAGCCTTCGAATGAGCCTAACCAAATCAAACGCTCAACAACAATGTAATGCAAAGTTGTTATCTCTGGTTTGAAATCAAGCTGATATGGTAAGCCGTTAATATTTGTATTGCAGGCCAAACGGTCTATTTGCTTAATTGCCAATGGCAATATCCCCTTTCGAAATGAAACCGCCGTAATCGTTGTTGATACTCCTAACTAACCCATCAGTTATAATAGGTTTGCAAACTTCCACAAAGCACGATAAAATTAAATCTAAATTTGGAAGACATCACTCGTGATGTTTAATCTAAGATCTACAAACAAAGAGAGGTCTTGTCTTTTGCGATATGTTACGGAGTAATTGGCTAACCATGCCCCGAGCTCAGCTAGATGAGATGATTTGAACTTTGGAGATTCTTTCATGTTATCTCACAAGTTTGCTCGATCTAATTACCTCTCTAACACTGTCAAAACCAAGAAGTTGACGATACTACTCAGTTTGATATGTGTATGTATTTCAGCTATTCTCCACGAACAAGAATAGGTTTCCCTTAGGCAAACAGTCCATCAGATTTGTTCAACCCGATAACAGTCACTAAAATGATTTGGGCAACCCTTACAGTATACTATATCCCATCTGAACACCAATTCAAGGCTTTTTGTGGCCTAAAACTAGGCATGTAACGACTATTTACAGTGTGAGCTAATAGAATAAGCGAAATGTCTGTCACTGAGAGACAAAGTTCGTCGACACCAAAAGAATTTGGCGTTTTGTGAAATCGTCAACTAACTGTGTGTCACTAATCTTTCCATCGTTTGTGCGAGTACAGCCTTTCTCCTTTGAGATGACATAACATATTCGATTATTTTGCATGCTTTCGGATTAAAGTTATTTATTTATTTGTGCTTGCATTCATTAGAGTTAGCCGTTTTAAGGTTCTTGTCAGGCGATTCTGTCAACTATGGATTCTCCAGGAATTTTTCTTCGGAATTTTTACGATGACGTTCTCTCTCATTGCTTGTATTGGTCGCTCGTAGTTCTAACAATTTTTCTAGAGATAGTCGAAAAGTCTTTTTTGGGTTATCGGGTTCCTGTTACTGTGTTCATCGGTTAGTTTTGTGTGTATTTTGTCAAAAACTGTCAAAAAAACGTAAAAACACCACTTCTGCTTCAATCACGTCATCAGTACATATCCTCATAGCTCTGTGTATTAAACTACGAACGAGATTTCCATTCTGTCTGAGGGGTATATAACTGAAAAAGTGAGTATACTGGCCGTTTTAAGTCCAGGAATGATATTCGTCCAACTTTCTTGATCTCAAGTTTAAAGTTGAGATTTGGATGTCATGTGTCTACCTCAGCAAGTAGGCTGTCTATATCCATCGTTTCATCAAATACACAGACGCTGTCGTCGAAGTTTCTGATCATTGTTGGTATCTGATTAGTGTAGAATTTTTTTAACCTTGATGGGAATTTCGTTGAACTATTAAGGGTCTTAACTTTTTTGGTGAACTAACGTAAGTAACGTGCAGTAAATAGTGTATGATTTCATCGATTTCGAGCTCTCACTTCCGTTACGCCTGTGTAGATCTTAGTCTGTCTGTTTTTATTGCTGTACTAAGTGGGCTAGTACTCATTTTATCTTCAGAACAGACACTACAAATGTGTATGTGTGAATAGAGTTCGCTCTGTAAGACACGAAATGAGAAAGGAGTAGACAGAAACAGTAGTAAAATCGCGTAGCTGGTTCGACTGTAAATAAATACGCTTTTTTATGCTGCTGACTGCTCTCCGTCATTTTTTCTATTCATAAACTCATTAAAGAACCTCCCATATATTGTTATATCTACGTATTACTCTTTATAATGTCAGATGCTCCGGTCGTTAGCATACAAGTAAGACCTCAGAGACGGGACAATGAATATATGGAACATGATATTATCACGGTGGAATGCACAGCTCATGGCAGACCGGATTCATTCGTTTGGGAGTAAGTCATGAGATTTCGGTGGTGTGATTGGGTGGGGTCTTAATTCTAGTGTGAGTTTACTTTATCCTCGGTTTTACTTAATGTATCATTGAAGATCTCCTCCTGTGAATCATTAGTGGTTACATCCGAAAAACGACTGGTTAATACAGTCTAAAAAAGCTCACTTAAGTACGCTACAATTTAGAAGCACTGATTCGTCTGACAGGTGGCAGTACATTAATCACAACAATATATATTTTACTAAACGAGAATACACTGGTCTACTGATGAGATACATGAGTAGTATGAAGTCTGTGACTAGACACTGGTAATTATCTTCCTTTTCTGCATTTTTTTGGACTGACTGACAACGGGTTTTGTGTACTGAAATCCGTAGATATTTCAAACCTGGGCCTGTGTCGATACTGTTCAATTGGATAGTGGTCAACATAGTTGACACACAGTAAATATGATCGTTTGGGTTGGTTCACTTTTGTATGTTATGTGACAAGTTTTGAAGTAAATGGGTTATCAAAATAGTAGTGACTTTTTCTGAAAACGATATCATCCTTTCCCTGCGAAAGGAACCATTTTTTCATTTTATGATCGTCGTTGTCATCAGATAAAGAAAGTTTGGCGATTTTTATGGTTACAATTTGGCAAACTCCCCCAGTTGGTTGTAGTGTTCACATTCTCATAAACTTTTCAAGCAGCCTGTAATTCATCACAACCTGATTGTTTCACATTACTAATCTATCATTTACGATCTTATTCTGTCCGAACCAAGAGTGGTGCTCAATTCGTGACAGTCGAAGTCCCTGATAAGTCATCCGTCATCAAAATAATCTGCAAATTCGGTTAGGGTCTGAACAATGATGACCACAATGGTGACCACAAAATTTGTGATGAGATATGAATGAAATTTCGTTTATATCAACCAAAATAATCGCATGTTTATCAGTGGTGACTTCGGTTCGTCAACCTCAACCTGACTGAAAATCTCTGAAAATAGGATTGTGGACTGAAATTAACAGGGCACATAGTTTGCAACCTTTCTAACTAACATGATAATCGGGGCACTGTGTACTGGTGATGATGGCTGAACGCTTAGACCGGGTAAGTTGGTTATATTCATTGCGAGCTCACTGGCACAATGGTCAACAACCTTGTCTCAAATACGCATGAGAGGGAAGCCTGCTTTCAAATGGGACAGAAACGAACAAGATTGATAGGCCTTTGTAAATAAACTGTTATCTAATATTGTTTTACAGTCGTGTTGGTCGACAGATCCTCTCTGATCTGTGATTGTAGCCTTCAAAATTTAGCAGATTTTATTTCTCCATATAAACTGTTTGGTTGTAACGTCACAAACAATTCCTTGTGATTGATTTCTGCGAAGTCTTCGGCTACCGTCGCAAGGGCCAATGAAACCGTTCGATTTGGAGAACACATAGTATCTTTGACTCTGACCAACATTGCGTGGGAAGAAAAATCACCTTTCTTCAGAGTGTTTAATTTTTTTAATAAAGATATTTTGTTTTGTGTTTCACATCCTCCCTTTTAAGGTAATGTTATATCTGCTATCTTGTTGGTTTTATTTTCTAGCTTGTTTGACGGTTTGCTCACTCGAAACGTAGCCGGCAGGGGCAACCGCCATTTTCGTTAAAAATAGTGTATGCTTTTTACCGGCCCTTGAACTAACTCAATCAACTTATGTGGCTGCTATTAGTGGGACTAACTAACCTTGAGATGTCCAATGTGCCTCATGTGATGAAATGTTATTGGCCAGCGGGCGGGCCCATCATGCTGAGGTTCCGGCTGTCAACCGAACTCATCACATAATGTCCAGCTGTAGATGGTATGACTCTGTTATACATCACCGTGTATTTCACGGTAGCCGGTCCCACACAAATCATAACGTTTTTTGTATTCACTTCGTTTGAGCACCCACTCAGAGGTTGAGTGCTGATAAACATAAAACTGTTAACTGGAATCCTGCTGATGAAGAATAACGTTTATCAGGCGGTTGTGCCTAACAACGTATCTAACTGAATAATACATTGTATATATAATAATGTATATAATACATATTCATTAGGAACCGACCACAACGGTTGTGAAACCTTATGTTAAAGAGGTACCTCCTGAAAGAATCGTGTAACTATGACAGAACTGGACGTGACCACATCAGTGAACCTTATGAAATCTTGCTATCACTGCCTTGAACATGACAGCTACTTTCAATAACTTAAACGCTTACAGATTATAGAGCTTATGCAAAAACCATGAGTATCAGTTGGTTGAACATTTGACAGATGTGGAGCGAGCCTTTATGTCTGAGAATGATAGGGTACGGTTCTGCCTTGTTCCTTGTGGCTTTTAAAGTCAAGCTGGTTACAGTATAGAAAAAAAGGTTTATTCTGTCATCATCATCATCATCAAATCGTGTTGACTTGGCGGAAAGTTCTGAACAACCACTTAGTCGGTCTCAGCTAGATCTTCTTAGCAATGGAACCTGAACGGTCAGTTATTGCGTTTTACCCAACCACCTGTTGGAAACAGAAGTGGCTCTGGAACTCACTTTATAGAAACTTTATAGACAATGTCATGTCCAGATCTTCTATCTTTTTTAAAAAAAAATGGTGGTTGATGATTGATATCAAAAATGGCAACAGTCATTCGGGAAATTTTATAGGCCGGAGAGTCTCCTCATGAATGATGCTTATTAACAGTTACTCTAGTTTTAAAATGGATATCCGAATTCCGTGTGACGATCACAGAGGCATCACTTTTGTCTCTGTCGTATCCACATCATCCACTGAATCACTATCACGTCAACTTATAAAATCCAAAATCATGAGGAACGGACAGAATTTTCATCCGGTCATGGATGCATTGAATGCATTTACCCCGTAACGAGTGGTAAAGCTTCGACATTCTTATTGGCAACCGACAGTTCTGATTTGTCTAGACCTGGAGCTGTTCTCTGAACCGGTAGCTTGCCACAGTTACCGGCCTGTGTGCATGTGTCTCGTTTTTGTGTTTCCTTTGTCTTCCAGCCAAACGCATCTGGAATATTCCCCATCATTGTTGCAACGAACGTCAACTCGAGCCACAGCGCCGTCTCGTCAGGATATTAATCAACGAGTGAATCAATCAAGTCTAAGTGTCGCGTGACAGCGAAGTGTTCTTCTTAATCCGATCTCCTTGGTCTTCCAAGTTGTTAGCGAAGAAAGCACTGAGCTAGATGAGCATGGGATAAATAGAGGACCTCTTTGAAACACGTTGTGTATGCAGATATAATATTGGCTTGTAAGACGACCCTTCATGTATGCCACGTGTGTAATACAGCTGAATGTGGATTCATGTGAAACAGCTTGAAGTAAGCTGTGAATAGGCTTTGGCTACGTTCACCTAGCTTTACAACGTGAACTCACTCCACGTTTCATCAATATATGATTCCACATTGTAACTATTTAATCACAGCGTAAACATACAGTTTGTCTGTTCTGAATGTTGATGTTTTCTGCATAGTTTGCCTATTCAAGAAACGGTACTATCACAAGATTAAAGCTAGGATTCAAATTGGTTTGGCAAAACAAATCATTTTTACCGTTTCGTGCTTCCTTATTTTGTAGTGTATTCACACTCACATCCTGTTTATCAACGCATTTCACAGAACAGATGCTGCAAATCTTGTTGACCTCAGGCTGCAACCTCCTGCATTCATTTGAGTTTGTGTGTATTATGCAAATAGCTTTGGTCCGTTCGCACAAAGAATGCGTACTTGTGAAAACGTCACGGTGTGTTATAGATCACGACATGAGCTAGCTATTTCGTGACTCGATCGCCACTATTCACGCTCGGAATAGTAACGTCGATTGTGCGCCACACGACAAGAAGGTCTTCATTTGATTTGACCTAGATGAATCACTCGTGATCTTTACTCGCTTGTAAATTCGTTGCCAAACGATTAACTTCTACCAGTTGACCTTATATCTACGCACAATTAAGTTTGACTACGGTTGCGGTCATACAGATTGAATCGACTGACCATCACTTTTGCCATTTCTGTTGTTCGACCATCTCTCGCTGCTGACCGAAAATTCACTTACGGCATGTCAAGTATGGGAAGTAAGGCATTTTGATTTGGTGGTTGTGTGTGTGTGTGACCGACTGTAAAGCCTCGAATGTCCAGTGAGCTTTAGTACTGCTTTTCATGGTGGAGTAATTGTCCACACGGTCTGCTGAGGTGAAACGCATTATTTGTGTGCACTGAACTAACCACGCGTGTCGAGCGCCAAACGCACGACCGACAGAGAATGAAGGGCCGACCGAGTGTCATCGACTGTCAAGCCAGCGAACCGTGGAAGCGGAACTCACCAATCAAAGGAGTTGTTATTCAAGATGTGGCTATTAATCACTCAATGACTGATGGTACTTCGGTGCAGTGAGAAAGTATGCGCTTCCCTTCAACTGATTGGATCATACTGCTGTGTTGAAACGAAGAGGAATTTGACTTCAGGATTAATGCTGCAAATGGCTTTTGGTTATATTGTTGCCTCTTATGGCTATAATGTATTTGTTGTCAAAAAACAGTTTCTCATTTGCCACAAAGCCAACTTAATCACAAAGACGACTAAGCTTTCTGATGTAAACAAATGAAACCGTTTATGCAGGTGTGTGGCAGGACTCGTTATCTTCATGTGACATTTGATTTCAGTATCTTACATTATTACTGGTGAGGCAGAAGTGAAGACAGTAGAGGCATTTGTTGTATTGTTAACTAAGCATCCTAATGTTTTTGGAAAGAAGAGTTTAGAGTGCCTGTGTGTGATATTGTGTGCCCTGTGACGTGAAAGTGTGGCGTACGTTTGTGATGAAGTTATCAGCGAGCTGGGTTATGTCCGACCAGGATTGTTTCCACCAGCTAGCTCAATTTTAGCGGAGTGGTTGCTAGAGAACGCGACTGTTCTCAAGCGCGTATTGCGGAAGCCTTTGGAAACGCAACCACTTGGCCTAACAGTTGAGCTGGACAGTTTGCAATGGTTAAGTCACTTAATCTGCAGGGCAACTGTGCGTTTTCGCTCACTGGCAGCATTATCTACTAAGACCACCAACAGATGAGTAAACCCTCGTGATAGTTAAGCAACCAAATGTGAAAGCTCCGATTGTTCGGTTGAGTAAAGTGGATGAGTATCGCTTGCCGGGCTATGGTTCCCGTAATCACAAAAACCGTTGGTTAGAAACGCCATTTGTATATGACAACATGCTGTAGTCGATGACACTCCGGTATTCCTGGTATTTCTATTTCCAATTTGCTTTATTCTAATCCATATTTATCTTTCCTTCTGACAATTTTGTTTAAGCACATTCCTCGTCACGTTTGAGGTAAACAGCCTGTCCTGTGAGTACCTTCTAGTCGTGTTCGATCAATTACAGTTCAATTACATATACGTTTGCGGTTGAAGTGTAAATATTTCAGTGCATCAGCACCAACTACGCATAATATTTTCTAATTTGGCCCTGTCTATTGACAATAATTTAAATGCTGACACGCCGTCTGCAATTTGACTAACATAAGTTGAACACAATGCCTGGCTGATTTCAGTTTTCGCATTGAAAGAGAAACGTCTGTCAGCCTGTTCCAAAGCGAAACGCTAGGGTCAGGTTTCGTTATTAATGAAGCCCATCAGGAGTGCATGTCCTCAGCGTGACTGGGAGTAGTATTTCCGAACACAAGTGGTTGAACGTTCAAATCTGGTCATTCGGTTTGTGTGTACTGCAAGGTCAACTTCACAGTGATTAAAAAGGTTGTCTCACGGGCATCTGTTTCGGAGCTCAGGCCTCGTTGCACTACTGCTGAACTCTGAATAGAACCGAGCTCGCATCAAGAGCTTCTTTTCCAGTTGGAGACTGGTAACGTGTTTAGTGAATACCATAGATGTGGTTAAACACTGATGGTGTTAGTTGATAAACCGTTTGATCTCAGTTAGCAACGATTAGCTAAACTAGTTCAACCAACCCTTTCGGCTACGCAGCTGTATGTATTAATGACACGATTTGTTAAATCTATAGTTCGGTATTATGGATCTCCACAGAAGTGGATTCATCGTAAACTTCTCCATAGTTCCCGAGGTCTGACCCTTGTGAATTTACCTATCTACACTTCATTGAAGTGAACGACGCCATTCGGTTCGATGCATTTTGTCTTTAGTAATTAATAATAGCAGTGGTAGATTGTGACCACCACAGTCAAGTGAGCCGATCTGACGGAACGGATAGGCACTAGAATGACTCACGTTTTGGACCCTGAAACCACAGTAAATTGCATGGGCTACCTAGTACGTTATAACTTTCACCATCCTCACAATGTCGTATCTTGCTTAATTATATGCCAGTACAGGTGTAAAGTCCTCACTCGGCAGAGTCTGCTCAGTTGTTCAGCCTGACTTTCGCTGATTGACTAAAAACACGTGACATCACAGGAGGTGGAAACATGGCATTGTTTTTCGTCTTCTGGATAAACACCATGCAGTGAGTGGACATATTTTGTTCCAATACCCTTCAACTGAACGATTGTTTGAGGAACTTTATTTGTTCCGGGGAAACTGATCCAACGTTGACCAAACGATGGCAGCTTGAATTAATTTTTCATTGTGGTTCCTGTGTACACCGCTTCTCGCACACCAGACTTTGTTCAGTCGAAAACAAAGTACTTTATTCCGAAAAAATTGAATTGACTCTAATTCGTCGGTTTTGCGCTGGAACTTAGACTCCATTCCGATTAGCAAGTTGTTTAGGCCACTCCATCAGAGTACTCAAGTGTCAACCTTATTCAGTAGTCTCACTTAAGTACTACACATAAACACATCGCCATTCGATTGGACCATCATTCGGAGATTTCCCAAGACTTTTGATATTCCTCTGTGCTACAATTCATTTTTCTGTGTAAATCGAATATATCACCTGTACTTGGGCATTTTTGATAACAGAATGATTGTCTGCATCCTTGACTGTCTTAAGTATATGTCCACTTGGTTAAATTTGGCCAACGGAAATGGAATTATTCTGTCATACAAATATTCAAGTGAAGAATCATGATGAATGGACGAGCTGTTAACATTAGTTACCAGTAGTAGAACTCAGCATCACCCGATGCCGCTTATTTGATTCTGCACCTTCAGCAAAGCGTCTGCATTTAGTGAAGCAACTATTCAGTGTTTCTATGCTCCTGAGAATAACAAGTTAGAAGACGAAGGTGATTTTGGCGAACAGTCTGTTTTCGGTTGTTCATCATCGGGCCAATTACATAACATTTTATACCATCATGGTTGTCAAACGAGAAAAAATCAAGGGCAATCAGTCACATAACTACATCAGACGGTTGTGAATTGGACGACAATTAGGTGACAAAATTGACCTCCGGAGTTGTCACGAGGGTAAAGGCGGGACATGGTAACCGTTGGGTCTGAACAAATTTCTTCTGAGCGCACAACTGTGAATTGCGCAACCGAATTCCCATCGCTTCCGCGATGGCCGGAATACAAAATTTGACTTCTGTAGATTGACGGCTAGGCAGGCGGTAAATGGGCTGGAAAGCCACTTCTGGGGAGATTTGGTGCCCTGTGTCTACAAGGTCAATTTTGTCACCTAATTGCCGCCAGTGCAGTCCATGGAAATCGTTACATAGTTGTCATGATTCACCATTTCACACGATGGATGGAAGCCATTCCAACGGCAGATCAAACGATCAGAACGGTTACGCACGCCTTCGTGAACAACGTCCTGGCTCGCTTTGGAGTGCCCTACAGAGTTATCACAGACCAGGGCCCATGTTTTGAGGGGCAGCAGTTCCAGGAGATGTTGAGGAACTTGGGGATTCAGCTCCTGAGAACATCGCCGTACCATCCACGAACAAATGGGTTGACGGAGCGGTTCAATCGTACAATGAAGGAATGGCTGCATAGTAGATCCATTAACTGGGAAGAGGGACTACCACATGCCTTGTTTGGATACCGCACGACGAAGCACGCAGCAACCGAGAGTTCACCATTCGAGCTGACCTACGAGAGGGAGCCAAGGATTCTCTTGGATGTCCGTGTGTCCAGAGACAAGGAGGGACAATTAATACCACAAGAACGACGACACCTGGAACACCGGGCACTCGAACAGACCAAACAAATTCATGACGTGAGGCACAACACACAAATGAAGTCCGTTCAAGATTGGAGACCATGTGAGAGTAAGGTACTACGGTCGACTAGAAACATCCGGCTCCGGCGCAGGCAAGTTTAAAAAGCGGTGAAGCGTACCATTCACCACCACGAATACGAGCTTCCTAATCAACCAAGGGCTTCATGGGCGATGGATCAATGCTGTGCACTTGGCACCCTGGCACAATCGTGGCAAGTTTCTTAAAGGAGGGGCGTGTGTGGTGGATTTTCAAGCCAGAGCTGCGGGTGCTCCACTTCTCGGCGGAATACATCGACGGTGCGGTAAGGTACGTCTGAAAGCCCACAGCGAGCGGGTCGGGGACAGCATGGGCGACCGGATCGGACCAACGGGCGAGGCATGGCAGGTAAAATAAGATGAATAACCAGATCGGGGGCATGATTATTCTAACATCCGGGACAATATCTCGACGTGGTCGTAGAATACTGTCAGAGGGCATAGTGGGTGGATTGCGGGCAGCACGAGCGATCGGACGAGTCATCGCCCAACGGGATCGGTCCAACGGACAAGGAACGGCGAGTGAAAAACGCATTGACATGAGGCGCCGGACACATAAAAACCTTGTCGAAGTGCGCACGACGTGTGAGCGTAAATCGGGAGTGTTGTGGTCCGGAATGATGACTCATAAACGCGAGCGCGCGTGTAGCATGGTAACTAGCGTGTTGGGCAATAAAGATTGTGTTTTAATGGACACCATTTTCGCTACACTATGCCGTGTTCGTACATGCTATCTCTACCGCTGGATTCAATCAAGCCGAAGCTCAGGTTTATCAAAACTAAGTCGTTTTTGAAAAATGGGTCAGCCATAGCATGAGAGCAGTGCGTTATAGCTTATCCTTGTAGTGCACATCATCCGCAGTAAACCTGTTTGTCTGATGATCACTGATTCAACCGGTTGTTTTTTAACACTATTTTCAGTGCAGTCTTAAGAATCCTGAAAAGTCTGTCATTCTTTTGATCACTTGATTCAAACCAGCGACAGATCGGTAAAAATGGTTGATGAAATAGCCAATGGAAACGAACACAGTGCCATTGCCCCGAGAAGATCAAACCTTCACGTTAAGTATTGTCACAAAAGACGAGTCAACTTTCACAGAAAATATCACGTACCACATTCTATCAGAATTTATGAAAGCAAATATGGTTCGTGACATGTTGCAGAGCTTGTCTTCCGTAAGTCAGTTTTCCCAACAGTTGTAAACTGGCTCCAAAACTATTCATTCTGCCGCAGAGATAAGATGAGTTCAGCGGATTTATGAACAGTCATTTTTGTGTACGCACGCAGCCACTTGTCCTTATAAAGTGAGCCTTCAACCATATGGTAAAACAAGTACACGAACCAGTTTCTGCATTATACCCGGTGCATCGCCTGTGATGGGGCTTTTCAATATGCTGTGGTGACCAATTTTTGATGCACAGTCTCCCTATAGTCTTGTTCAGTCAGGTTTCCTAGTGTGTTTCTTGCTTATTCAATTTGTTGGCAAGCCCAAGATTTGGAAGACATTTGGAATCATCGGTGAGCAAATGGTTGATATTGCATACCAATGATCCATATGACCAGAACAGTTCAGTAAGTCTGTTCTCAGCCGTGGTACTGCTCATGTAATTTCTACCCTTGGACGAACTTTAAGTTGTAACTTATCAGTGTTTTCCTATACTACTCTTCTCAACTTACTTAACCGGAGAATCGATTTTGCTGTCGGATTTTTCACTGTTCACTTAGGGTGGTGAGTAAATAAATGGCCATATTACAGAATTTACGACTCAGCTAGGTCGCCTCCAATCGGAAGACAGCATCCCGAATATGTTTGCGACCAAGTTACGTAGTATAGCTCTGGGTAGCAATCGAAGGCCGTCAAGGGACACAGTCAGCTGTTTCCAGATCGGCAAGACACAGATACCGATTACCAGACTACAGAAAGATGGGAAAGAACACAGATGATATTCATACGTTTAGATTAGGTGGAAGACGAGGCAACTACCTGCATGCTTATTTAGTTTCTTATACATTTGGAAATATCAACGGCTTTTCGAAGCGAATACGAAAAATACATCGGTGATCGGCATATGTACTACAATTCACCAGAAAGCCATTGATATTTGCATCAACCCAAAACATCAGTTTATCGCAAAAGGGTTTGCACTTTCAGTAAGGTTTGATTGCAAACTCGAAAGAGACGAGCGTTAAGGGAGAAGCGCATGACAGCCGTGTGGTGAATTCGACTTGGGGCTGTGGTGCTATAGAATACAACGCTAACTTTTGTTTGCTGGTAATTAGTGCCGGATTTTAATAGATATAAATTGAGTTGCATCCGCGATCGTTCTCTTTATTGACATTCCCCCAGACTTTCCACCCATTTATTTTGAGAATAAGCACTGTGCTCAGGTTCTGCTCTTGTTAGAACTCTTTAGTGATGCATATGCTTGGAATCCCCGACCTTATGATGCAAGCATGTCGAACGTTGCAATGCCGACCTCACTCTGTGCACGACCGAGGTATCATGCCGGAACGCTCAACCACATTTGTTTGGGAATGTTGTTCAGGTTACCTGATCTTTTTGGAAGAGAGAGTGTAGCTGTCCTGTTAACTCCTATCAGTAAAGTCCCGAGTAGGACTTCCCTCTAGGTTGAGCTCACGTAAATCACCTTGGAATTGCTGAGCTTCTTTTCGAGAGCGGTCGGCTCATGAGTTCGTGAGCCCCAAATTGTGTTTATTTTGCTTGAAAGTTTTTCGGGTGTATCGCATTAGATTCATTTGCATGAATTCAATCAATGACCACAAACAGTGCACTTTTTCTGTCATGTCTGCCCTCACAGAGCTACTGAATACCGTCCTTGCTTAGACGCTTCCTGAACATCGGACATCGTGCGTTTGTTACAGACACTGAGTTCTACCAATGAAAGTGATTATTTCCGTTTCCTTTTTACACTGCCGCTATGTTATTAGAACACAATCTAAAAAAATGCTATTTGTCACAATGTGAGCACCAATTTTCATGATCAAGCTAACTCTTTAACCTACCGCTTTCGAAGAAGACACTAAATTCTAGCTTCCCTCCTGTAATAGCCAACTGCCAATATACATCCTCGCTCCAACATGGAGTTTATTTCTTGACCCCTTGTGTTTCAGAGTCTAGCTCGTTGATAAAAATTCTTATTAGGCCTACTGCCGAGTGTAGCCAAATTATCATATCTAATCTTTAACCCACAATCCCTTGTGAGTGCATATAGATCCAGAAGCTATTAACGTGGGAGATCTTTCCTTAACGTGCAAGAATTAAGCCTGACTACTTCTCAGCAACCGCTTGTTTTGGTTAAATCACTCGATAAACAATCAACAAAATTCTTCGATTTACACAAGGACATGAAGTTCTTCTGTCCGAAACACCCATTAGTACTGCAATTCAATCCTATTTACTGCTAATTCGTTTCGTTTAGTATGTTTTGGACATTTCACTTATCTGTCGACCCAATAAGCTGTGAATCTTTTCTGTTGGAGAAGATACCTAATCATCCACTACCTCAGTTGTTGAGATAAACAGGCAGTTTTTCTGCCGCCCTACAAGTTGTTTTACTTTCTTTGTTTGGAAGTTGTCTCCTCAAAACGACCTCTACCCTGGTTTGGTTCACTAACTACTGACAGCTTGAACAATGCATTGTCTGACATCCGACAATGCTACAGATTTGCAGTTCACATCTGTTCATCCCTTGGGTTTAGTCATCTCAGCTCAGTTGCTAATGTCACTCAGGTTGTGTGAGAACTAGAGTGTGGCAAACAATCTTTTCAGACTCCCACCGCCCAAATGGAACGAGCGCCTCGGATAGTGTAAGACTACTGTTAGTTCACCGGACCTACACACGCACACGAACAAGTCCTCGAGGATTCCTTTCCTGTGTTGTCGCATGTAAACAGATGAGTGTTTGAATGCGCGCACGTTTGTAGTGACATTTACTGCTTCAGTGAACTTGTAAAACTCGTTTTCAGACTTTATCCTCGCTTCGTTGAACATCGGAATTTACCATTCCTTCGACCACACTATAGTACTGCCTGTTAGTATGGGTGTGAATGTATGTGCGATGTTGGTCGGTGTATATATGGTAAATGCTTTCGACCCGTAAAATGGGTGGGTAGTTCGTGTGAACGAATAGATTGTTGAGTGATGTGGTGGTGCTGATGGTTGGTTAGACGGTTGGAGGAAGAGGAGAGTGAGTCGACTGTGCAAATCTAAGTTTCACGAGCTGACCGTGTTTAATGAAACTTTTCGCTTCTACATTATGAAGTAAATGTAACTGAAAAAGATAGACTGCAGGCACGTTTTGGGAGACTTAGTTGCAGGATGAATATGGTTCCAGAATCTTTGTTGGTAGTTGTCGCTATGTAATGAAGCACAATGACGATTGTCTTAAAGGGTATGGTTGAACGTTCTTTAATCGGTGATTTTCACTGCAAGCAAAAAACTTGACAAATAGACTCTATACCAACGTAAACCTGTAAACATGTACAACACAGACGTTTAACTCGTAGATCTTCACATAGATTTTTCTCCCTGTTCACATGATAGGACTTGGTTTTCATGTTTCCTCAGTTATCTGATTTCCATGTTACCTCCGACCGAATTTCAGTTGTTCTACAACAGTTAATCAAATCTTTGCATCACTTTTCAGATGGTTCATAAACGGGCGCCAAGTGGAAAACATTGCTGATCCCTGGTACCGATTGCGCTTGACTAGAAACATGCACAACGCCGTGTTTCGATGTATCGCGATATCGAACAAGAAAGGTCATGCCGAGACAACAATTCGCGTCAAATGTGAGCTTACAATTTTTCTTGTCTTAAAAAGCTACACGAAACTATCCATTGCATAGTCGCTTACGTTGTATCCGGTTTACCATTCATGATGTTCTGCCTATCAATGTTTTCTTTCTGTCTGGTACGCCTAACTTGCTTCCATAATCACTTCTTGTTAATCAAAGCAACAAACTCAGTGGATGTTGTGTCATGGAAGGATCAGCCACGAACAAATAGTTTTGATAACTCTTCGTTATGTCAATACGACAAAAGTGCACTTCTAAATAGGTTCAACTATTGTGTAACGATGAAAATTCGTCAAGTGGAACGACAGTTATTCATGTTGGATGCCCGCACCACTTTGCCTAGTAGTGAGGAATACTGTGCGATTAGACAGGCCCGTTTTCAATTGTTACTTCGGTACAGACGGCGTTCTACAGATTGACAAAGAAGACTAGTTGATTAGTCAGTATGTCTGAAAGTGTAGTCTGTGATGGAAACATTAGGAATTTTCTTTATGGCTTTGAAATTAGAGGCACAAGTATCATGATATTAACTGGCCTGACATTTTACACAACATGAGCGCACACGTACGCAATTAACTCGTTTATAATGGCACACATCAGGTCTGAAATTTGTGAAAACAAACGTCTACAAACAGCCTAAATGATCGATATTCTTAGTAAGTTATCCAGACTGTCTAAAAGCATGCCCGTTTTGGATCATCACATTCGCTATGCCAGCGCTGTTTATGAATGCACATCGATGTTTTGTAGGACAGGACACGTTGTGTTCCATTAAGGTATCAGTTAATTCACTAACGTACATTTCGGTTGACGTGTTTCTAAATCAGGCAAGTGTTTAGTGTTGCGCTCTTGTTCTTCTTGATTACAAAGTGCATATATTTGACCAGACGGAGGCATGAACTGTCTTTGTTACATGTGAAGGAACACTACTGACTTTACCCTAGAAGTGATTAACCCATGATTAACCACAAACCTTCTAGTATTTGTCTAATGTTTAGCTCTGTTTTTACTGGGAAATGTCAGTCTGTGCAAAAACATGTACAGACACCGTGCACAGCATATGGTATAAGTATTTCTAATGTCTGAGAATAACTCTGGCAACATCAAGGAGAAAAGAAACACAAATATGCGTGAACTAAGTGTAAAACTGTATTGTTAACGACGGTCATGCTGTCGAATAAACACTCAGTGCTCTTACCGCTTCAGCTAGTGGTCCACATTTCACATGGTCTTGTCCGCCATGATTTTAACGAGTAAGGCCCAGTAACTGAATGATATCCTGGATTAGTGATCGCTATTTCGTTGTGGATTTAATAATATCACGTAGAATGCACATCTTAGAGCAAGAAAAAGACCAGCTACGAGTATATGATAATGAAACGAACAGGATTCCTAAGTATACCGAGAAATCCGATAGGTTCGTCAACAGAATATTCAACTCATTTTAGGTCGTATGGTGTAGCAAAATGACTGAAACTGAATGAAGAAAGAAGCTGCGGATTTGCTTTAAATGCAATCCTAAGCGCAGTGGAACTGTGTCACCACGCCGAGTGTAGCCACTGTTCACATGTTTATCAGTCCTGAAGTCCCAGAAGCGTATGTGTGTACACCTACTGATTGATTAACTGAAGTAAACCGAACCGTATTGAGTGGTAAGACGTATTTGGCTATTATAAAAACAGTTTGGAAGAGCCCAAGATTTCGGCTTTTTATAGGTAGGACTTACAAAGAGGAAGAAACGATTTCATCGCAAACACCTCACTATGGCTTCCTGAAGAACTAACTGCTCTAATATTAATGATTGGAGAGTAAACGACGCTTTCTTGCACGGTCACATTTGCGGCAAACCTATCTTCTTTTGTCATCCGAATACACTCTTCCACAAAATAATTCCTCCATACAGGTGTTCTTAGTCATTAACTAATGTTTTTTTGGCTAGGTCTGAGCTTAAATCTCACTTGAATCCTATACTACACTTAAGAGGTAGTATTCAACTCGTGAGCATTCATTGAATTGCTTGATCAATTAACAGTAAACAAGAATACTGTCCTGTTATTTACAACTGATTCTCTGCGTTGCAATTTTTTCAAACTGGTTGGACTAAAAAACTTTGTGCAAAACCACCTGAAATTCTTCGGATTACTGACCGCGGCGTTTGAATTCAGGCTTTTTTTACCAATCTTGATCACAGTAAAACCTTGGTATGCAAAAGTTACAATCCAGTGTGTGTACACTGGTTGACGTGTTCACCTCGTGTAACAATTTTACATTAGTTACGATCTGGAGAAATATTTCGCGCTACAGATTCCATACGACTGAAAATGGACCTAGTTTGCTTGACAATTTCCAATAATTTCAGATGGTTCGAGCAATCAGCAAAACAGCTTCGATGTATGCTATTCATACGAGACTGTAGAGATGGCTTGCTTTAGGAAGCAAAATAATGACTAACTAAGGAATTGTCTGGAAAAGTGTTGCGAGCTGAGGACACATGGTATGTGCGAGACTATCTTATTTATTGAGCTACTCAAGGGATGGCCACATATTTTGAGGAGACACAAAACCACAGATGGATGACTGTTGTTTCGAACATAACGTTGCGAACCGCAGTAGTAAGTTATATCAGTCAGTTCAATATTATTAATAAATTGGTGAATAGTTTCATTGCAAAACCGACAGGCAATTGCAGTTAGATGTATAGTCAGTTACTTGTGCAACCTATGATGCGCTACATAAAGTACACCCAATTGGTAGAACGGTACTAACCACAACTCATGTAATCGACCCGTGCTGACATTTTCATGTCGTTTAGATTCGCATGTACATATTCACGTTTTGCAAGGTTAACTGAGAACGTAGCTATGTAACTCGGGTCTGTTGGAGGATGTAACTACCAAGATGATCTCCAACTTCTGGGGATAAAACCAATTTCTCACTAATGTTAGATTGACACTGGTGAAGAAGTTTCAAGTGTTTGTTTGCACAACGTTGAATTTCTCTCTTCACCTTTTTTTATTGCAAATGAACAAGCGAAAACTTATTTGTCAATAGTTATACAACTATATTCCATTATTTATACGACTTGGCGGGCATATTGTTGATAAAACGTCAACTTTGGAATAAAGAATAAATTCACATTTTTGACTCACGCTGATCACAAAAACGTTCACTCAGTCCACACACACGCACGTTAATCAGTTACTTCGCTTCAAGTTAATGCCGGTTTTCCATAACAGTCGGTCCTCAGTTCAACGAGCCCTCGGCTCTGCTGTTCACCGCTTCACCTGGTGAAGATGTAGCCATGGATTGTCCAGCACGTGGAAACCCTCCTGCGCGTATCGACTGGCGCCGTGAGGGCAGTCAAGAAGTCCTCCACAGAGGTGTAGTCTTCCGGAGAGACAATTTACGGGAAGAAGATTTTGGCACCTATACGTGTACTGCGTTCGTCAATGATTTTCCACCTGTCTCCAAACAAATGTTTATTGCAAAACGCAGTAAGTAATTTTAATGAGTGGCACTCACTCGTTTCAACCAAGTGATCCCGTCTCCTTAGTTTTAGACTATTCTAGTACTTGGTTAGTATGTCTGCTGTAAACCTGAGAGCCTACAAACACTCTTTGTCACTGCATAATCTCATGCTAAACTGGTGTAGGTGTGTGCTCACCACCAAAAGATATACTTGATAAGCTTTGTTGCCTAAGATAAAAGTCAATAGTGAGGTACATTCCGTAGAGTGCGTTGGCTAAAAAACAATCTTACGTTATGGGATGCAGCATGTATAAGTGACAGCACGTATACACAGAGACTCGACTCTGAGCGTTCTCCAACTCAACTTCAAAATGTCCACTGAACGTCCGGAAGTTGCAGGTAACCTTAAATCATGAATTATTTGGAGCTCCGTTCATTTCAGATGAACCGTTCTGTGTTTCAGATACCTGTTGGTTTCTTTCTGACTCATACTGAAGCAGGAATTTTCATATCGTTATGCACAATTTAGCAATAAGTTTAGTTAATATGGCTGTTAAAATTCCGAATGAATGGACCGTTTCTAATATTGTCTGCCTTATGTAACACTCTGTGTTGTTTCGTCAACAACTGATACAGGAAGTATGTCAAGATTTTGAAAGTTTCTACCTGCCAACTGTTTCTCGTGTACTTGAGAATAATGACATTTTGATGGGAAATGAAATTTTCCGATACGGTATGATGACGTGGTTTATGGGATAGCTATTGTGTACTGATCGGTCTTGTAGGTTTACAGGTTTTTTGGAATGATGAACAATTCATAAGAACTGATTTCTCCAAAAACTTGATTGTTCATTTCAGTCTTTGGGCATTCGCGGATAAGTGAACAACGTTATGTCTACAAAACCACTCTACCATAAACGCACAGATTCAATTGCGTTACGGAATTCGTCCAAACATTCGTTATTAATCTGAATGAGTCGGCTTTTTGTCAGAATTTCCTTTCTAGAGCGGAAATTTATTTTCAGATGCTGGATGTTCTAATTCATATTAAACCGTCCAGCGTTAATGATAAACAGATTGGGAATAACACGACGTTACGAGCACGTTGTAATACTCTACGTTTCCTTCCTCAGGAGTGTTTAGTAGTGTGGTGAACAATAAAAAGTACATCTGTGGACGGAAGGCGAAATATTTTGCAAACTACAGGGGAGTTGAGTGACATCGGATGAAAGTCATTCACAACTGACCGCCACTTCCACATTCGGATGAACTGCACGGCCAGCTGCCGTTGAAAAAAAAACGCTGGATTTGTGCTGCAGTCCGTCTTCTTGCCACGATCTAGATGTAAGGCTAAGTTTTCACCAACTTATCACGTTGACGATTGTGCCGTTAACTTCGCACTAGACACAACCTAGTTATCATAAACGAACACCCAGTTGCCACCATCTGACTTCAAATCCCTGTCCTGGAATAGAATTTTCACTACTGCTTAACCGTAACCAGTGTAAACCACAAGTATGATACACTTTTTCAAAAGTGGGTGGTGAAAAGTGTCAGAATTTGCTAGCTATGTTCGTTCGAGCAATGTTTAACTTGTGGATAAAAACATTACTGTAGCAGAAAATTTCGCAAAAAATATTTAGCTTTAACATAAGCGGTCCGGAGTCATCAGTGTTCTTTATGCTAACGGGCAAACCCGAATCTCGTAACTGTCATTCATTAATTGGTCACATTCTTTAGACCTCTTCACCTTATGCGGTTGATTTTCGTTTGACATATCACTGACCAGTAGTAAGTACAGCTAACTTGTAATATTTCGTTGAACGGAGATAAATTGATCAGGTAACCGGGACTTGTTTTGTGTATATGGACTACCACGCAACTGTGGTGCTCGATATACTTTTATCGCATAACAAGTTGACCACTACCGGAATGTTTTGGTTGAATGTGTATTTCTGGTATGAGTTACCGTCAACATCCACGAAAGCATAGTCTACAATCAAAAACTCACAGTTCTGCTTGCACAACTCAACATTTGCATGCCATTTTACCAGTCGCCACCGCACAGCCCACAACTCCTGGCCTATGATTGTCCAGTCGTTCGATAGTTTCCACAACTTTGTATAACTTCATAATCATTTCAACAGCACGTGCAACCTGAAACTTAAACTGTTATCATACTAGAATTTGATCGCTCCGTATTTTTGAATACCCCTGTTTATTCTCGTATCTCTTACTAGGACCACCGACAATTCAACCGAACCCAATTGTTCATGCTCGGCTAGGCCGCATGGCGCGCTTGCGATGCACTGTCAATTCTGTTCCACTGCCCTCGCCCGATCAAACCAGATGGTACTTTAACGGCCGACCTGTTAGACCGGATACGCAGTACGTTTGTGGAGTAATCCTTTAAATGTACTACACAATAGTATCACCTTCCCTCGCTGTCTTTTATAACAGCAGGTTCTGTTGAAAGCTTTATAGTGTCCTGAGCGTTAACCGCTGAATCCACGCTCTTTTTGTAACATGTGGTAGTTAACACTGAAGAGAGCAGAAAGAAATCATAGCGCACAGTGCACTAGCGACACACTTAAATCCACTGTGGTATACGTGAAAACGCCGATTTACTGGTTATCACTGAGAAGCGAAAACTTTCCAGTCGTACCAGGGTTAAAAATTTATATTCTCCATTTTGATGAGGTTTCTCGTTCACTGATTAATAGAGCTAAGGTTTCATAAAGAATTGCAGAAGAACGAATGCTGCGGCACTCCAAAATTTGCGTTTTGTGTACAAAAAATTCTCGTTTGTCATAAAAGACTCATGGGTTACGGGCGAAAAAATGTGTGGATTAGGTGAAAAATCAGGTTTTCTCAGCATCTTCAAGATGCGCAAGCACAAGGTGCTTCATTCGTCCCGCTGTGTATGTGTTTAGGTTTTTCCGGTGCATTTCATACAAACAACGTATTCGCCAAGTTCGGTTAGAAAATGGCTGTTTGGCAATCACAGCATGGCCACACAGACTGGACAGGAGATGGACAACTTGAACAACTGCTTGTCTTCCCTAGTCTGTGTATCCATATGCTGCCTACCTGTACCGTGTTACTCTTGTATTAACACCGATCAATAGATTGTACCCTTCGACCATAACCCGCTGTGCTTCGGTTTGCAAACTGTAGGCATCATGTACACCGCATGTGTGCTTGTAAGCGGGTGTGTGACCAACGAGAAAGGTGCCATGTCGATCAACGGGTTGTTCGGAATGAACTAGGTGTAACTTGTCTGCTGCACCCACATCGTAATGCCAGTAGCTCACGTGTCTAACACGAAGCTAGATCATATCGAAGAGACTTGCCTTAAGCCGTCCGAACGATAACCGTCTTGTTGACAAACACACAAACGTCCTTTATTACTGCTTATCAGTACATTGCTTTGAAGCAGGAAGGGATGCAGATTCGTCAGATATCTGCCAAGTTCACTTTCAAAAAGGATCAAATCTGTTTGTTTATTGTGCGCATGTCTTCTGTGATCATAGCATAGGTGACATACAACTATGATAAAACACAACCAATTGCAGCAAAACATTGTTACGTGTTTTCAAGTAGGGGTACATGTGTTTCGTATTTCGTTTTTCTCAACGAAGTACGCCAAACTTATTGGTAGGGGGTAAGTTTACCAAAACATATCTGGGAGAAAATAGTTCCGGTTATTCTGTTATTAATAATCAGTCGTTATTATTTCGCTGGTTATGCTAGTGAATAGTGTTACTTGTATTGTTCTCGCCTAAAGTTTAAGAGTTTTATTCGATAACCGGCAGAATTGAAAGGATCATACCTTGTTACATACTCATGGAGAGCAATCAGATCGGTATAGTGGACAGGAGGCTGAATGATATGACAGTTCGTTTGGACTGCAGAGTATTGCATGAAGTATCTCGTCCCTGAAAAGGAGCATTCACTGTATATATATATAGAAAGGTCTGATTGGTAAGGGACTGAATACCATTGTAAACGGTTTTGTCAGATGTGTTTTCACGACCAGTTGTGATTATTGTATTATTGTGTGAGTAAATCTAGTAGTTTTTTTATGGCTGTACCGGATTGCTAGGGCCTCAATAAGAACTCACCAACATGAACATATCCAAACATGACGCATCCCAAAGCTGTAAACCTTGAAAACCACCAGTCTCAATAAATACCGTTATGTTTGATTTATTTTCATGGTAGTTTATTCGTTTACAAACAAACAGGCACAGTTTTGAACGGGAAGAATTCATCGGCGGCGTGGTGCTTATTCTACAAATTGCACACGTGATGATTACAGATTACGGAAAGTATAATTGTACTGTACAGAACGGTTATGGCACTGATTGGAAATTGATCGAACTCAGCCATCAAGGTGAGCAGACTTTACAGTGAAATAATGTAAACTTGTTGGCGTTATTGCTTATTTGTACCTTAATTTTTAAGGTGCAAAAATCTGCACAGTTCGAAAGCAGAAAACAAGACTCCGTGAGTACACTTTAGGACAATAGTTTCCGATCTCGGTTATTGCCCGACGTTTTTAATTACTATTGCGACGAAATTAGTTACTTAAATAAAGCGGCTACTGGATCACAATTGTTAGCTCTTGACAGATTAATAAACCAGTGACGGCATAACTTTCTACTGACACACAGTCTTGTACTACTTGTAGAATTTCCATTGAAAAATGTTTCCACAGTATGGAAACACAATCTCTTTTAGTGGGATATATATAGAAGTTTTTGTTTTTCAAAATTGACATGCGCATGTGTTTACATTTATCTCATTCAGGCTATTCTTAATATCTTTGAATGGTTTGCATCTCCCAAATGGTAGCATATCCTCGAATGACCACCGCTTGCAGTTCGTTATGGGATTCACAACAACCTTATACGACTTTGAAGCAAAACACTTTGAGTTCAGTGAAAGACTATTTAAAATCTGATGGGACAAAAAGATAGAAAGCAAGGGGCACACTGGTCAACGTTACACCATCAAGCATCTGCTGTCGTGCAGCGATATGATTACATGACGGCTGGAATACTATTGCGCTGTTTCGACATAGACAAGAACCAGCAAACGAGTTATCAGACTCACGATTAAACTGTTAGCACAATAACACTGTGACCACATTGAGTAACAAAAGTCTCTGAGGTAATTTATTGACAGGCCTGTTAACATTTGCAAATTCGAATCACCTTCGCTTTATTGCCTAGATCAAGAACAATCTCTTTCCCACGGAGGCGCAAGGCATGTTTTTGAGAAACCAATACATCCAATAAGAAATTTAGATGTCACCATTTTAAAACAACGCGATTTTTGATGGTCATTGGTTTAGAATGGGTTCCATCAACCTTCACCTGCAAAGAAAATCACATCGAACGGATTGTGGCCAGTGCCCGATAAACGACCTCTCGATTCGTACGCATTTGTTAGGTCATCAAAACAAACCCTCTGTCGATTCATGGGTTTTACCAGGCTGTGGTTTGTCAGTGTATTATGGAAAGATTATTCATGGATAGTTTTCAGTGATCCGGTGTGTGGTCACCGCACAAGCATGTCGAGTTTTGGCCTGACGAGTCCGTTCTGCTGTTCACTCTCAGGGGGAACTAACGTGTTTCAGACTCACGGATGGTTCCGTGAGGTTTGCTACCTCAACGTAGCCACTTGGTGTGAAAGGTTTGTTCGCAGTAAAATTGCTTCCCTCCGAAAAACATCTCTTTTCGAAAAGTTCCTACTTGATTATTCATTTTACAGCTGTGTTATGGTAGGTGTTTACTAAGGAACGGGTAAACTTGTTAGTTTGACTAGCACAGGGCACAAAACTTCACGAAACTCCAGACCGGCTGCACAAACATACCTCATGAACGATGCATGCTGATAAATACCTGAACATGCAGTAACAACTGCTTAACCATCTGTACATGACCTCACTACTTGGCGCATATATTAGGCAGAATAAATGGCCAGGAACTACTTGTTACATAAGTTCGGAAGTGACCTCTTGAAAAACTAAATTGTTTGATTTGGCACTCTCTTACTGTCATGCGCAACCTCGTCCTTATGCGATTTTCAATAGTCTGGTAGAAAAAAAGAAGTCATACAGCTGAACTGCACAAGATCTTCTGTGCAACTTGATGTTTAGACGAAGCAGTAAATGATCAACTTCCCAGATGGACAAACATGAACGGAACAACAATCAACATGAGAATAGTGCTAAAACATTTCTACTTTGCATCTAAGGACGTGAATGTTGATTATTTTCTTCTCCCCGTTGGCGATCCAAATTACTTTGTGATAATTCGTGTAACTTTGGATGATCCGCCTGCATCTATACGGTCAATCCTGTCGCACTTGGATTATGGATTACGATTAGTCAGAATTTTGAAGCCATTTCGGAAGTCACTGTTCGACATTTCGGAGGACTGACTTGCCTTTTTTCTGAGATTTACAAAGCTTTGAACTTAGTTATAAAGAACATCTCTTGAAAATCCACTTAAAATTTTATGCTCACTTAAGCCTATTGCGTTGCTTTTCTTGATTGCATCTTTTTGATAGTTTTTATGCTTTTCTTGATGAATGTTGTTACTAAGCCCTATGCATTATTTTTTAGCTTTCGATCCGTACTTGTCATGTCCTCTTCTCGGAAAATTTGGGAGATTTCTTGTGCATTTCAGTCCCTATGCGCTATACTAACTCGTAGGTATCTGCACAGTTTTTGTGCGTCTCCACCTTGTTTCACTTAAAGATAACTAAATCATTGCTTACTTTTCCCATCGAATTCTCGTTCTCTCAATGTCTTTTTGGCATACTGTTTCAGAAGATGTTCCGATGCAATTTATCATTGGTGCTGCTATCGCTATCGGCGTTCTCATCACGGTCGGCATGATCTTGCTGTGTGTCTGTCGACAACGGGTATGCGGACAGAAGTATAAGAAGGGTGAGTGAACTCACGTTTGTATGTTCACTTTATGATCCAAAATGATTTCAGATGAATGCTGTTTACTAGTCACTCACACACATTTTCACAGGCAATGCTTCTATCAAATTACATACTACAGATATTTCCCTAATTACTAGACCATGTCTCTGATTTTTAGCCTTGTTTCTGAGGTCATTAGTCGTACTCTAAGTCAGTACATTTTGTACATATGAAACCTACCAGAATATTCAGTGAAGTAAGCTTGTCTGATGGCTACGTTTTACTCAGTGGCAGGTATTTCTTAACTATACAAGCAATATGTTCTTAATTGTGATTTGAATGCACTGCTTGCCAAAATATGCTTGCATGTCAATGGAATTTTATTCAGCGCTAACTATCTCAGACGATTCAAACAGTTCCCAAACAAGGAGCTAATATTACGTGTTTTCATGTTTTAATACCGTCTCATTGAGTGGAAGTCAGGCGTGGAAAGCGTAGTTCGTAGTGATGATTGAATTTGAATCTGTTTCAGTCTCAACCAGTAAACGCTGATACCGTTAGTTCTTGCAGCTATGACCAAAAACCTGAGAGTGTTATAGAAGACTTAGAATTTATGAGACATTATCATCGTCATCATTCTAGACACGAGACATCATTGGCTTACACTGTTGCTTGCAATGGCGATATATCTACAAGGGACAGAACCTGGAAACGGTGCTACATGGCTTACTGACAAAGGAAAAACCTGTGGAATTGACTTTCCTTTTTGTTTGGCGTTCTTCAGCTTGGCTTGTTTCTGTTCAGCTAAGAAGCTAAGTTTTCTAGAATGCTTATGATGTGAACATGTTCATCTCGTTGCGTTCGAACTTGATTAAGTAAATTCCCAACTGTTAGGCCTCATAAGTTTTGCCAAATATTCACAGATTTGCCTTAATGTCATCGTAACCATTTTGTCGAACTGCTGCCACCTTCATGTTTACGATCAGATCACTGTTGTTGAATGCATTTAGCGTCTATCTGCTACCCATCATTCACTGACGAATACCTGTTTGGGACTGAGATAATTTCGCAACCTTTTATATTATGTCATATTATATTAGTATTGTATTATACCTATATATCGTATTATATATATACTATTGTGTTATATATTATGCTACCACTGGGTGGTGTGACGAATGGTTTAATTTGAAAAAAACAAGTTACAAAACACTTAAGCTTTGCCTGGATTCCAGTTAGTCACATGGACTATAGTCAATTCTGTTTTGAATTAACAATATTAAAATTCCAGGGTTTTACAAAAATGCTGTCGAATTTCAGCATTCACTGTTCTAGACATCGTGGCTTAGTAACTTAGTTCCCGGATCGCTTGATGCACTCAACACACTGAATATCCCAATGAGTCCAAGTGTGAACCTTCTACTATCCTGGCAAACCTTACTGATTTTTATAGAACACATTGCTTAGCAGCACTTTGTTTCTGATTCAGGTTCAAACTTGACACAGATGCAGGGGTCTAATTACTGGTTATCTTGTAGGTTTGGATATTATTCGGTCCCATTAATGTTTAATCGTACCACGCGATGGTGAAAAAAACAATTCGATGTCTTCAGTATGTGTCTTGCTCGGTATAACTTGCTGCCATACACCATCTATGAGTATGAAAAGATGTCAACCTTTGTACCAAAGGAAGAGGGGAACGATGTTCACACTCATGCGTACTGATCTACCGTGTGGCTGCTAATCCTGACTGACTATGCTAATCAATTTTCCGTCTTTGACAGTCCTTGATTTTGTACGGTTACCCGAGTACGGTGGAACTAGTATGAGAACAACTCACTTGTTAGGTCACCGAGTTTTACAAGTAAAAATCCGGGTAGATTCATTCATAACGCAATTTATCCTCATCAATCTTTTTTTGATTCGGGTACAAATTTTGCATGTCAATGCCACTCGACACGTACAGTCTTATATTTCGGCTTTCGGGTAGTTTTAATGGGAGATCGATTTAGTAATATGATGGAGTGACGCGGAAGCATGGAACAAATGATTTTGGGGGTTATCTTTATCGACAATTTACGTCTCTCCGGTTGTATACTTAAGTAGTCTGAACACCAATGATTTGAGTGTCTGTTCGATATGACATAGAATCGTAACCGGTGAGTTTGCTAACACCTTTCCGATTTGTTTTTTACTTACTGTGTAACAGTTTGTTATTCTTTATATTAAGTTTCATGGTAAATATGTAAACTAACATTAATCCTTCAAATATAGACTGTGACAGAGGTGATGCTAATGACAGATGTTCATATTCGTCCGCCCATAGCCCACTTCTGCGCCCCTTCAGTTATGTTAACTTTTGTTGGACTTTGTGAAACAGGCTTCATAATGTTCAATAATGGTTGGTGCTATACCTTCCCTTCTAAAAAATACATTTGTGTGTGCTACATTTTGAACGATGTCACCCATTCATAACCAAGCGGAAAACGTGTTAGTAAAGTTTGCTTGGTGCTCGAATTGTGTGCACTTTCTACCCGTGGCTTCTAGAAGGGTGGATGTTCTATACTTACCGGAAAGTACTCACGTGGCCAGCGGAGTTATGGTAGGTGAATTAAAAGCAGACAACGGAAACAATCTGAAGAGCAAACTCGTTAAGAAACAGTACTGAAAAATCGGTCAGATGTTATTTAACAGATTTTTTAAGACCTCGTAGGATTAACATATTTCGTCGGAAAAATAAATCACCTATATTCTGCGAACGTTTCAGCTTTTCCCATACTTTGTCAGTTCGGTTATGCTAAAGTTCTTCCACCTGGTTTGGCGCGGTACTAGCCAAACTTTCCAGTCTTTAGTTTCCTCAGGAACAAAGGAAGATAACGGCCTTTTTATGCGTGTTCGTTATGAGATTTGCTTGTCGGCTTCTGAAATTGAGTTAGAGAACCATAGCTTCTGATTATTCCCAGGCGCTCGGGGAAGTCAGATTATCAGTAATTAAAGATGAATACATGTCATGTCATTGAGTAACATTCTCCTTCATGGGAATGACGTGTGTCGATGATAACAGTGATGCGTTTGCTTCCTAGCCTGCAGGGCAGCGAACTGTGGGATAAGAAGTGCTACAAGAGTTCCCTAAGGAGGAAAAGGGTCAGGCATGAGTGAAATTCCTGCCATACAAAAATTACGAGGGAAATGACGACCTGGTTGGCGCACTATAATGCTTGCTTCCTTCAGTAGACGTTGTACACATTATTTCAAGGCCTTGTGCAGTAAGGATGAGCGATCTTACCATACTACTCACACCATTACTATTCAGCGGTGGGGCATGAGCATGGATTTTGACAATGAAGTGGCCACTGGAAGAACACAGGAAGAAACAATGGGGTGCAGCATGGCGTGAAATGGTTATCCGTACATACAGAAACTGAGTATTATCGTATGTGGCATACGTGGCGTTCTGGGGACTCGTGCCGTACACAGATGTGTGCTTACTTCTGTTGTCATGTCAAAGCACACAACCAATTTATTGGTTTTCCGAATAAGCGACGTTTGTGTGATCCACATTCCTGGCTGGCAACACTAGTTGTGGGGACAAATATGCTTGGTTACTAGTTGTTGCTGGAGGTCTATACATTAGTTAGAGCGTTTATGAGGATTGTTTGCATAATAAAACCAACTCAAGCTAATGATGAAAAGCATTACAGAACGTCCAGTTTCATATTGGACACGTCCTGGAGACAACAGGGGAATATATGCTCTTAATGAAGTTACTATTAAACTAGCCAGCAACAATAAAAGAAAAAGCGACCATGGGGCATGGACTCAGCAGATCTTGGCTGTAATATACGTATCCTAACGACAGAATAGTATAATCAGATGTCGGTTCGCCCTAGTACAGACAATTCGGTCGCTTTATGATTAATTTGAGGACTAGCCTCGCTTACGTAATCTGGCTACTTGCTGCCTAGTCTGAATCGGCTGATATTTTTTCGTGAAAATTTGTCGTGAATTTAATGTTGAATTATCATATATCTTTCTTTTCTATTTCTGTTTAAGATATTTCTTCGAATGACGATATTTTCAACTTGTGCAAGTTACTGTGCATGGAAGAATTAAAATGATTAGTTGGGTTTCATGTTTCTACCGTTCATCTGGACGAGGACATTTGTGACAGTTTGCCCTAGTTCACTCGCGGTAATTTGCCAACTGCAATCCGGAAATAACCTATAAGCCACTTAATATCGATTGTAATTTTTCTATTCAGGAAGTCAAGCTCAACCTCAGAACAACGTTTTAACAGGACAGAGTCAATCGCCTTTACAGGAATATGGAGCATCCACTTACGAATTCAAAGCTCCCACATCAGTGCAAGAAGGTTTATACAGACAGAACGTACATCCTTGGTTTGCTAACAGTCCTTATCCCAACACTTCCTACATGCGATGCAGTTCCGACATGGACGATCAGGTAACCGAAGTGTTGATGACTTTTCTTACGAAGAAATTTTGTTCATCTCACCCCAATAAATCCACAAATTGAATTCAGAACCCGCCGATATCTAATACTTTTCATCCACGGCTAGTAAAATTGATATGTAATGGTACCCTCACATTATTCTATACACTTTAGAATTTGTAAGTGAAATGACAGCACTGGCATACACACAAAGTTACTGGAACCAGTTCTGAAATCAAACGATTGTTCACATTCACAATTTAAGTTTTTGGTTTTGTCACAGTGTGTGTGATGCGACATGATGCACGCTGGGCATAGTGTAGTCAACCAGCTCAAGCTCAGACAGGTACAATTGTGATGACTGGAGGTCGAACCCACAACCGTGTGAATAGAAGATGCCCGTCATTATCATTAAGCTGCTGCCACCGCGGACATATTGGTGGACACTATCCATACGAAATGGAAGGGAGTCCATGTTTTATAAACGTGCTTCTTCGATAAACGTAGTTAAATTTACTTGATACTTCGTTGAAATCAAATGAGGAACGTGGCATATTGCCAGTTATCAGTTGGAAATCGCTAGGCTGGGCTAGTGACTCTGAGTAAGCATACTCGGTGCACCTGTAGCATCACACTTGGAGTCCCTCCGTTACACCAGGAGAGAGTTCATCAATATCCTCCGCAACCGGTAATCACAAAAATGTGGATTTGAGCCTCATTCATTTTGATTTCGACTGCTTCGTATAACCTGGTCATCTTTTATAACACATACAACAACGAGTATCTCCCTTGTAAACAAGCTAGACACGTTAATAAACCGATTGCATCTAACAAAATAGTATTCCGCGGTCAGACTGCGTGACCAATACCAACAGCGGTTGGAACTATTGTGGTGTAGCAATTTGAGGGTACTTCGTAAGGTTTAGATAATTTGAAATTCGAACAGTCTTTCCAAACCAAGCATACTGCACTCGCTTTCGCTGTATTACACTGATACTTTGAAGTCAGATTAATGTCCACGTTCATGTTGGATAAATGTTATGAAGCTGATAGCCAACTTAGACCGCTCTTACTATAAACAGATGGCCCTCCTGAAAGGCATAACATCATATGGAACTCAAAGATCCATCTATAGCTAAATGTGCCTCGGATGTACTCGTCAAAAACAGCAGCTAGTCAATGGTCCACGCCGATACTATGCATCACACAGGCATGAGAAGAGCTGCAATCCATAGTTACAAAAATAAGGCAGACAGGAGAGTGGACCTACGTGCTAAAATCGGTTGTGCCTATACTCAAACAGTCGACCTAAAGATGCCTACATTTTGCAAATAAACATTTCAGCTGTAAGTGGAAGTGAAACTTCATCATCAAAGCAGAGTTCTTACGGCTTTCACTACCCCACGTCATTGGTTGCACTTCATAGACAGCTCCGTTGAAAGACGGCACCGACACACCACTAACCTCGCTTAACCGCCACCTCATCTAAGGTCTCCAATCGCCGAATGTGAGAGTTGCCAGGGCCCCTTCTCCCTAGGCGAACCCAACCTATAGTGGCTAACCCTTTGGTGAATGGTTTCCTTTCTGCACAACTGAGCATCATTTGTCCACTTCATACCTTACGCCAGTTAGCCATAGCATCTTCAAAGTGTGTCCTGTGAGGCAGATAACTACCTGGTTTTCTTGTCACATGGTCTGCACATCTGAGTCGGTGGATCCTGGAACACATCAGTCACAGAAACAATGTCGAATGTGTAGACTGTTCAAGGGTGGTTCGTTTGTTGCTCTTGAATTCAGAATCGTTTAAATGACCTGGCCAGCAAAAATTACTCGTGTCATGAACAACCCAAAAGTGTAAAATTGTGCGGAGTGTTGCTTTCAACCATGGTGATTTACTCTGGTGTCCGGACTGATTGTGACTGACCCTGCTAGTCACCGCTCCCCTCAGCAACAAGCATCGGATATTGTAACTGTCACTTTCTTCTACAGACCGAAATGGCACACAGACGCCTAGGCTGCCCACGATAATTCTATCGATAGCAACAATCTGTATGGTGCAAACCGCTCGATCGGTGGTGCTAAAAAATTCTAGTTTGAAAATCTGTTTATTTGATGTATTCTATGCGAAATAGAACCAGAACAAACACAATCACCGAGGTTTTTTCGAAATGGCTAGTTACTGCTTTGTATGCTCCTTTCAGTTTGCTTTAAACATTTTAGGAAATTTGAAACCCTTCACGTTATGGGTTACTGCAATTCCATCCCCAGATTCAGTTTTCACACCAAAAGGGAAAGAGTAACAAAGTTGAGGATTGGATGTCTGCGGCTGAACATCATTGAATGATGTCAACCTGGATAGGGTGATCTATCATTTTGTACAATAATCGTAACAGCTCTTAATCGACTACAAAATTGCTGCGTATAGTGAAACTCAAGTGTTTCTGTTCGTACAAAACTAGTAATACTTTATTTCATTTACAAAGACAAAACTCACATTCGTTATGCTAGCAAGTTGTTGTCCGTCATCCACTCTCTGTCTTGCATCCCTCGTTAGGTACAGTGAGCATAACCCGTAAACATGTCTTTCTTAAGTCCATTTGAGTCAAGAAGATTGACTGACTTTTCGTTAATCGGTACAAAATATTTCAAATTCTTAACTGACATTTGTTGTACCCGTGTTCGTACACTTCATTTCATAAGATAACAGGGCCGTTGATACATCTAGATTTTACAGCTGCCCCAAGTTATATGATTTCATAATTATTACAAACACAAGGTAAGGTGGCCTATATACTATATTCTTACTGGTCAAAGTTCATAGAGCCACTCAACCGGTTTTCTGGTTGTCACTTATCAGATATATATACCCGGTGAACCCAGATCATACAGTATACTATTAGAACACCAGATACTGAAGTTCAAAGACTGTAACTCATCTGTGAATCACTATCCTGCTATACCCTGTGAACTCGTAATTAGATGCGCAGGAATGATGCAACCTGAGCTCTTTTTACAGAGTCCTGAGGAAGGCCATCCGAAGTGGTTGAAATGTAGAGTATTACAACTTGCTCCTTACGTTGTGTTATTCTTAACCGGTTTATCTGTGTGAAAACTTTCTACTTTTTGGATAGCCATTATCTCAAACCTAGTTGCCATCACGCTCTTGAGCTTGAAGCGAAAAATTGATAATTGTAAGGTCCATTTTTGAATCTGGAGGAACGCTGAGTGTGAAGCTTTAGAAAAACCTTTCGGGAGTGGATAGTTGCAACTCATGCTAGGGTATTTTGTTAGGGGAAGTTATTCCCTTAGAAAAACGATGTGATGTAGCTGTCATCTGCTCACTGGCCAGTTTGTCTGGCAGCTGACGGAAAATAGTTTGCACTTATCTACTCAGAATTAAGAGTGTACCTGAGGCAAAATCTAGTGCCACACAGTTTTCCAGCGATAATCTACTAGGCACTGGCCTGTGCATTTGTATGACCCTTTTCCGGTTGTTAGCAGAACCAGCTTTTGATTCAGTACAAAACAATTTTTGGTAATCAGTATGCACTACTCCAACAGATGAGAATGCACGCGATACTAAGTGCACAAACTTTTGAGTGCTAGTCGATTGGATCTGAAATTCGTTTTTTAATCAGTCGCTTTTCATACGATGATAGTTATAAGAGTTTCAGACAGTTAGTTATTGAATTCCTGAACCAAAGTAGGATTCATCAAAGAAATCATGAAAATGTGAGTGGTTTGGGGGGTTCTGCAATTTTTCAAGACAGAAAATAGAAAGCGAAAAAATTATTGTAAGCTCTACAGGGATTTAAACTATAAAATGATTTATTGCGTGAATTCGATTGTGACAATAGAGCAGCATTCATCAGTACTATTTGTATTGGCTGATGTCAAGGCCAAGTGTATATTGCGATCAGCTGTTCTCTGAACAGATAGTAAATAATGCTCTGTACAGAAATTGTGTTCATCTTCATTCCTAATAAATGATTTGATGATAACATACTCAAAAGAGTTTGTTACGTGAGGATCCAAAGCGAGAAATTCATGAAATTTAGCTGTCAGGTGTACACGGGATCAGATGAGGGAATACATGAGTGCACCAGTTTTTCGGATAGAGAAAAAAAACGCAAACAGACGACAGTGCCTTGATAAAAACAGCGTTCGAGCAAAGTTATCCGGGGTAAAAAAAAGATTAAACAAATTGAATAAAAACAAGTCACCAAACATAACACACTCGTAGTCAATAATCAAAAGAATTTGGTTTGAAGTGGATAAGTAAATCATTCGCGATGTCCATTGTCCTTTAGGAGTGCATCATGCTTCACCTAATAATTCGATCAACCATATGACCTTATGAAGATGATCCATTAAATGCCACCTATTCGGACTGTGAGTTGTGTCACCCTTGGAAACTACATGCAGCAAGCTGTTGCTTCAGTCCTGTTGGTCAGTAATGTGAGGAATGGTTATCGCTATTTGGGGCGGACCACTCAATCAAACCAAATTATTTTTAGTTAGCAAAAGGTAAACCTACCATTGATTCTGCATAATGTCAGATTGTTACACATTCATATGATCCTACAGACGCTCCAGAAATGACGCAAGGAATCAAACTCTACAATCAATGGTTTCATGAGAGATTTATCTTAACTTTTGTTTACCACCAAAACAAGATGATTATCATCTCCATCCAAGATAGATAAGAGAAAAGTCCACTAATTGGCGCCGGCCGCTGGGAGGACGCTTGAATTGAGCTTTTTTTCAAATGTCGCTGAGTTTTTTTACGGAATAGCCAGAAAGGATGTTCGCAACGATATCGAGAAAGTTAAAAATAAACCTACAATTCGCAGATATCTAAGTGAGAAAATGTAATTTTGAGTGAATGGCAGAAAGTAAAATTAAACGGCCACGATGTAGATAGCTTGTACCAACACGATCTTCAACAGGATGTGGCGGACTATGTTATGAAACTCAGCATTAGGTGTTCATTGATTCATTGGATTGTGTTCAGAGGTACGGGATTAAATGGCTTTGTGTTATTTGATGTCAATCAAAGCTCCACTTTTTATGAGAGCGTAATGGAAACGTTTTATTGTCATTTACTTAGACAAGTATGCTAACGAAACCGAAATATTAGTGGGATAGTCCCATCATAGATGTATCCAACATGAAAAAACTGACTTTTTGTCTCCGGCCTATATATGTTGAATTGTCCAACCGGAAGTCCCGAACTGAAACAGGCTAAAACTTTAAGACATTCTTGTCCATCGGGCATACAAATATGCCGGTTGGGTTGAAAGCGAAGTGTGACGTAATCCAGGTCAGACTATATACCATCCTCATAGCAGAAATGCTTTTGGGTGCCATGTAGAAGTCCTGAGGAGAAACGAGAAAGGCATGCCCTACCGATTGCTCTTAAAAGAAAACAATTTTGTCACAGCTTTTCGATTTAGTTTCCTGAATGTTTTGAAGTGCAGATGTTCCTGTTCTATTCGTAGTAAATTCGTATATTGTGTTCAAGCTTTTTTTATTCACAAAATAGACTCGCTGAGTCTATAAAAGAACACGTTATTCTTCGACTATAGATGTTAAGCCACTAGCAAAGGATTGGGAGTGTTTGCTTGTAACAACCTGTTCTATAACAACCGAATCGTACTTTATAACTTCGAAACGTAACTTCATCTAAAATCTGGATTTCAACAAAATACACTCCTAGAAATATTTCAATTTTCATGCCGCAATATACTCATCGCCGTGTGACATACTATGTGTAGGTTAGGTGTCATCGAGCTTCACAAACCCGAATAAGAGCAATCAACCTAACCGGGACTCGAACCTACAGCCATGTGGAAGGCACCGGGTGCAGCTACAGGAAAATGATAAAATAAAGAACAGTTTTGCCAATTTTTAATTGCCTTGATGTATTTTCGAATTAGGTCCGCCAAAGTTGTCTTTAGACTTCTTAAGGATTTTTGTTGATTAATTTTTGCCATAGGGTGGAACATAACTTTTGAATCGTATGTGATTGAACAGTTTATTCTACAAAAGTTGTTTTCAAAGACGAGTTTTGTTTGCCAAAAGTACGACTCATAAAAATATGAAAACATCATGAATTTCAGTATACGTGATTCTGTTTTGAGGAAAATAAGTTTACAATTGTATGCTAAATGAAACATACATTCCTCTGCAAACAGACAACCAAACTCTCACCGTACATTTGGCAATACCTTTAATCTGCTTCTGTTTCACGTTATTCCTGAACAGACCGGCTAAAAAAAGGAAACAGTCACTTCATTGTGAATTCTGGGGGTAGCCGAGTGACTGCTTGAATTTTATTTCTCAAGCAGCTTATGTTGACTTTCAACACAATAGAGCGATATCGGATTGGCCTCACAGCAATGTATGCGTTCATCAGCATAAAACGTTAAGTACCTGAATTCCTGGCAAACCAACCTTCTTAGCATACACGACTGAAACACGTGCGTTGATAATTTGATCAAACTGTGAAGATCTGTCAGTCCTAGTAGAGGAGTTTATACGTTAATCCAATTTTCCATTTTTACAAGCGCCCAATTAACAATGGACCGAAAATGAATCCGGACAAGTACTTCTATGATGAATTCAAGACAGATAACTGCCACAATTCGTAAGTCTGATTAAAAGTAGCTTGCTAACTCATGCGTCAGATCAGAGTGGAACTATTGCCAAATTGTGATGACGACCTGCCATTAGGTCTCAATGTGGAATTTATATATAGGAGTTTTGATTTTCTGCTCGAAACACCTAATAACTCGTTCACACCCCTGACAAATCTACTAAAGACCAACAGGACATGAGAATGTATTCATCAAACGTGGCCGATTTTTAGAAAATGGCTTACTGTTTGTTACATTGAAACATTTAGTTAAAGCACTCTCATCAGTTTCCGCCGGAATATAAATGAAATTTGTTATACAAAGACATACAAAACAGTGCTCCCTTATGACGGTTAACTATATGGACTTTTGGCTCACTAGTACACTTGTACACTTGTAAAGTGGTTCTAAATGATGTGGTACAAACTTTGCGCTAGAAAACGTTGTTCACTTTTTCTCCACAGTTAAGCATTTATGCATCAGCAAGAACCACTGATTTATTACTGTCTTATTTGATAACAAGGATCACTGTGGACTTGAGAAGAAAGACATGTGGACAGTAGGTCCATGAAGTGAAGCTGTATTTTGTGAACTAAGAGAAGTGATTAGTGTAGCGAAAAGTATGAGCACTTAAGTGCTCAAAGTCGCTAGCCGATGGCAAAGTTAGATGAAACAGCCATCATTTTCTGGGGTATTTTTCACTAACTAGATCACAACCACTCTACACTGATCCTACCACACGTTATGTTTGTTTGACCTCAGGTGACCAGAACTAGCTCAGAGGGCCAGTGATAAACCTTAAACTTCCTGATTACGATCATCAGAGAGCAACCAGAGCTGGTACCGCATGCATATGTATACGCCCACCAGTTTTCTCTCCAGAAATGTATGGTGCTGTATAATTTTTTGAGTTAACGTTAAAACTTATTGAGGCTCTTTCAAAAACTTCTAATCCTTATTCGTAACGTGTGCTGGTTGAGCCCTATGTTGAGGAGAAGAAGCATCAGCAACTTTTCCCTTCTTGTTTACAATTGGTTTTTTCAGTATAGCACTAACAGTTGTAGAAATCATTTAACGTTTAGGAAACTCACCAGTCACGCTGCAAGTAACACGTTTGAATCCCACACCGTTTAAACGGAATTTCCTTACACAAAATACATATCACGTGATGTTTCAGTGCTATCCCTATCGGAATTTCGACAGCCTACTGCCCAACCATTTCATCTTGCCAACTAATCCAACCACTGTGCAACGGCGCAGGCTACATTTCAGCTATTGACCCTCGGTTGTTGAACTCTTCACAACCGGCCACATACCTGACCGGTTGTCCAACTATTCTACCTGGTGCGGACGTTATGAGGCGACCAGATTCCTCCACACCAGATTTCATACCCACTGAAACTGTCAGTCTGCAAACGTGCGGTAATTTCGATATGATCAACGGCCATTGTATGTTTACTGCTGAGAACGGTCAGATGGTCCATAATGATGTGCCCCAAATTACAACATTGGACTTGACCAGCGGTATTCCACAACAAATGCATGCGCACAGCGTTTATTCCGGGGATGCAGCGAGCGGACGAAGTTCACTGGAACAAACACACGCATATTCACCGCATAGCAAAAGTGAAACAACCGAAGCACCTCTATCACCAACACACTCAGGTAGTGGAAGTATTCAGTTAAGACAGACCAGCGTAGTCCCAGTCGCTTCAGCCACAATGGGAATTCCAACAGGTATTCATGGAATTACTTATGTAATTAACGACCACGCTACAAACGTGTGAACACGGAGTAGAGAGTGAGGTCAACGGAGAACAGAATGTGCAAGCAAAAATCACTCGAAACACTGGAATGTTTACCCGGATTATTTGTAGTGTGTGTTTGTATGTCTCTGTGTGATTCAGTGCCTTAGAATGCTTTTTCGCTCTACAATCATCCTCATCGACCCCAGTTTGTATTGGTCAGGAGAAACGGTTTCTCCATGTCTTCCAATCGCATGCTGCTTTTTCTACCGTCAAGTTGGCAAACATGTGTGGTATTTTTTAAACCAAACAATGAAAATTGCAACCTTGCTGGAAACCACAAAACACTCTCCGGATATTAGTGTTTTGTTCTGCCTAGGATTGTAATGGAACGACGATTGTTTGTAGATATTGTCCAACAGAACTCAAACGAAAGTGGCGTTTTTCCATGCTTTAACGTTCATGCGTGTGATGTACAACTAGTTCGTCAGTGTACTTGTGGACTTGTTTTTAACTCATTTTTGTCACAGCATCTGGCTTTCTCAGAGATAATCAGCCTGTAGATAGATTAGTCGGGTACAACCCGAACCCGGCGATTGATACTTATGAGCAATCAGACGTGAGCAAATGTTGAAATTACGAATGACGCGATAATAGCTAAGAAAAATTGTTATTGAAGTTTATGAAGAAAACTGGGAACACCTGATATCACCTTTTGAAATTCATATTAACTTTACAATCAGCTCCTTTCAAAAAGACTTACTAGGCTGGCATTTTCTTCTTGTTAGAACTCACCAACAGTACATACCGTCGCCACGACATTGATCTGAACCATGCATCGGCTACGGTGTCATTGACACGAATTTGAGGGTTGAGTTAGTAGGTGTGAGCGACGTTTGCCTTATATCCATATTCACACCCCCGACTGTCTGTTAGAGACTTTCACAATCACTTCTGTTGGCATACATGTAAAATATATTGTGCGAGTCCATTTCGGTTTACTGTTAGAGGAATCCACTTTTTCCGTCCAAAACCGCCTCTTTCCTCGAGAAAACGATTTTATCACATCAGAACCAGTGGAAATATCATGAGCAATCGAGAGGCAACCTTGGTTATTTTTTATTTGTTCGGCCTTTATCCCGCCATTCTCATTGGTGGTTTAGTGGCCTTAACTACTATTTTTGGGTAACTCTCCTCCGATCTTCCGATTCGAGAATGTTTGTAGGTCACTATGCACCATATAAATACCTTATAATTTCCTCCTTGTCGCACACGTTGTCGGAGTGGAACAAAGTTGCATTACCATCCTTCTTTTGGTTTGTCTTGGGAGCAATTGACGAGGGCAGTCGCGTTATTCTTGGGACCAAAAATTTTCCTGTGGTAATTACTACGAAGAGGAGAATCTGATTTCTATCGAGCGAATCACTATATTGCACGCAAACCAGTGATTTTTTGAGGGTTTAAAATATTTAAGTTATGAAACTGTTTACACCCTATCTATTTCGACGTGAGTTTGAAGTAAAATATATGTAAATGGAAATTAGTAAGTCTCGATCATCGAAATATAAGTAACTTTTTCTTATTTGGACAAGGGCTGACTGTTCAGCTGTATCAGAGAATATACCGAGACACTTGACAGACAATTTTCGATGTGGATAACAGCGAGGTTTTTCATAAGGCTTTCCTACCAATGAGATCGGTGGTTCGAGAGCCACGAATAGGCACATTTTAGAGTCACTTAACGTTAAGAGTTGACTTGCAATGTGGCAAGAATCGGTTACGAGTGAGTAATTGCCGTACACATCGCCCGTGTTCGTTTAAACACCCTGTTACTGATCTTGGGTGTCTATACGTGGGAGTAAATAAAACATGTTCGGCAGACATGTCATCAAGTTCTGGTCAGTAGTGTTGAACCTGTACCCGGACGATAGCTCAATTTTCTGATAAACATGCGCAATTCACTGTTTTAGTACCTTTTCCTTGTCATTACTCAGTGGAGGGCTGTCACATCCGGCATTCAGTCGTATGCGTTTGTCAACAAAAAAGCTTCAGTTAGGCATGTGAATGTAAGCTGATCGAAACAGATCTATATTGAATTAGATGGCCGCCTTTTGATATCATGCGTAACTATGGTATAATCACAGAATTAAAAATTTGACAACATTGTATACATTTATTTCCGTAGGTCATCTACTGCCATTCATAGCTTTCGGTATGGAGTTTTTCTCGGCCGCTTTTTTTAGAATTGATTCCATTTTCAGCTGCTTGTATCCTTTAAGCGGTAACAGCCTTGGTTTGCAAAGCAAAGGTTCAGAATTTGGTTCAGTAAATATCATTCCTTGGGTAGGGTATACGAAATTTGGACATTTTCGATCCTCTGGAGCTTCAGACATTGGTTCCGGTGTTCTTTTTTAGTCGTAATTGACGAAAAGCTACAGTAAAAAAAGCTGGGTAAAATGCAAATATGCTAAACTAACACATGAAAGTGAAAATGGAGATAGGAGAAAAATTATGGTGAATTCGTGGGTTTTAGACCTAGATCAGACTGGAAGGACACGGTTCACCAGTAGCCAGTCTGTACTGGTTGCTGTGATGGTGGCCTAAAGTTGAAACGGTGTTTGTTTTTGTTGCGACGCTCAGTAGCATAACAACAGTCCATCAGCACCGGTTTTGTTCTTAGTTGGACCAATCTAGGGGGACAGCCGGATCATGATTTGTAGGGGGCCAAGCCACTTATTCACTCGGCCACCGGACCAAGAATCATTCTTTTGGATAACAGAAATGATGGCTCAATAGTCAAATGGGAAAAGGCTTCGGTTCACTAAAAGCAACATCACCGCTAATTGGAATATGTAGTCTGCTTTCTGTATCCACTAGGCCAAAACTCAGCCCATGAGAGTGAAGATCGGGGAACACAAACACTAGTTAGTTGCTTTCATAATGCCCTACGTTGTGTATAAACAGTATACTGAAGTTTAACCCTGGAGTTACTCAATTTATTTCTTATCAAATCCCTGGATGGTATGGGTGCCTATTTTTGATGGGAAATACCTCACAGTGAAACTATTCCCGACGAAATAAAGTGCCATTCGCACATCATTAATTATCATCATACATACATCTGTGGTTCACATCAATGTCGACTGCCAATCAGCCATGGAGAAGGAAGCAAAATAAGGCGGGAAAACTAACCTATTTACTAAAAGAATACTCATGCATAGATTCAAATATTCAACCTCAAGGGTCCTCTGTCGTGCAATAGAAGAAAGTAAGACGTCATCGGGTTCCTTGCGGCTTCCACTGTTCGCTCCAGTGATTGCACTTAATTCACAAGACCCAGATGAACAATGAAAACGTCAACGACTAACTTCGATCATCCTTCACCCTTCCTACCGTTTCTTGCATTGACAACCTCAGACAGACAAATGAACCCGATCTGTAGTGGCTAAACCATGTCTTCACACTTCGGTCTAAGTAAAAAGTCCATCATAACCAAACGACTGAGACATTTTAGACAAAATTCCGTTAGTAATTATTCGCGGTGTTGATACCACCGTGGTGGTGACTGAGGAGTAAACTTAGCACTTCTGCTTTGCGTGTCTTAGACGTCATTATTCAAGCGTCTGCAACGAACATTGTGTGAATCACGTGATGCCATCCTGTTTTTTCTATTCGCACAGTGAGTTAAGTTGAACTCTTGACCTTGAGGAATTCCACTGTAATTTCAGCAATGTAAGAGTGAATATGAACTGATTTGTGCTGTCTTCATTTTAACGGTTATGCCAGTGAACCCACGGTCAGTCGAATCGATTGACTCATGCAGTACACCGGAAAAGTGGGGGAACCTAGATCGAGCAGCGTTACCACTAGATATCCACCTATCTAAAATCCATACAGTGGAATTTACCGTTTCCCATATACTCAAGATGGTCATCGCCTTTGAAAGGCAGGATAGTTTGGATAACCGTCAGTAGCATAAATCTCATCGGAAGCGATCTAGTCGGATGATGTTCGTGCTTGCAGTTCGAGGACACACCACCCTTACAATGTCGGTCGTCAATGCTTTACCAAGAATACTTTGAATTGGACTCCACGGCAAATACCTGTGTATCGTTCTAGTTCTCCTGGAGTATAAAGGCATTCGCGCCTCAACGATCTTTCTGATGGGTTCCACGGGTATAAAACGCTTCACTATACCTGACAAGAAATCATGAATTTGCATTGATAGCGGATACCGCTTAAACAGAAAACGCACAAGATCTGTTAAGAAGAATGGTTTGCGAAGCGTGTATTGTAGAAAGCCTGGTAACTCTTGTTGAGCTGTGTTTTCTTTCAAACTGAGCGTCATCCAGCACGGATCGTAGTTGTCGCATTTCCAAAGAATTCCCGGTAGGCCCCTTCCTCGGACGTGAAATGCTACGAGTGGTTGGTCAGTGACGGTGCACAATTCGCTAGAGAGGCATTAACTTTAGCCAAAGCCGGTATCTCAGCCATCGGTTACACAATGCGCGCTTGAGTAAATCCGCTTCAATGCAAAGTTTTCTCATCGAACGGGCCCGGTTTTGGTAGGATATGTTGGTGCAGAGATAACTAGTGACAGATCGCGACTAGAAAATGGAATTGAAAATATGTTCTAGATGTGCGGGCTACTGACAAACTTAGGAGTAGGCAACAAAGTTTACGGAAGTTTACGGCCAAAAATGTGACCGCACTACCATGGTAGTCTGAAACATTTTCTCAGATTTTAGCCATACACGTAGACATTATGATTCGTACTGTTGTCGGTCCTGACAATGATCCACGAAGCAACGTAAAAACGAATAATTTCAAGTGCACAGCGAATAAAGAAGAGAAAACGAGCAAAAAGTAGTTGGTTTAGATGAGATCCAACCGTGAAAAGTCAGGGGTTCGACTGGATTCGAACCAGCGACAAGTGTTATACCAGGTGAGCTGCGAAACCACGCCAAGAACTCGGAAATTTCATATTTGGGCTTGATTACCCACCCGTCCTACTGTCTCACATGGAATGCACAAAATGATTCAAGGGATCGACTGCCCTAGCAGGATTTCTCAAACAGTTCACGCTAGAATTCACCACTGCCACTGTTGAACACAGAAGTTGTACTACTAATCGGTAGTGTGGCAGATATGATGAGTTAGATGGGATCCAACCGTGGAGAGTCACTGAGTCTACATATGGAATTTCCGAGCCCCTGGCGTGGCTTCGTAGCTCAGCTGGCAGGGAGCTTGCCGCATTCGGATATGCTTTTTTTGTCGCTGGTTCGAATCCAGTCGAGGCTCTGACTTTTCAAAGTTGGGTCTCATCTAACTCATCAAATCTGCCAAACCACTCATCAGTATGTACAATTGGGTTTAAAGAAAAAGAAGCCAAGTTCGCAGATACGGGCTCCCTACACACTACTATGTCAGAGAGTATTTCCAATCAGCACCGTGCATCAAACAAAACTTGAATCACTCACTCGGAAGAGATTAACACGCATAGGTACTTCTAAGTAAAAACCATGATTGTGTTTTATGTGCGCAATTTTAGGGTTATGTACGCACCACTTAGGATGCTGAGTGGCCTGTATGTAAACTTAGGATCTTGCACACAAAACATCGTGGCAAAATCCAGACAATTCGGATAAACGGCATTTTACCTGGTCCTCAGTCGACCCGACTAAAATTCCGGGATTAGAATAAGCAAGCCTTTCGATTCCCGCCACATTGTGTTTGTGTGTTGTTTACTGGCAGATTGCTTGGACTAAAAATCAATGATCGTGCAGACAACTTGTGCTACTCGAACCTGAACAGTTTGTAGTTGCGATTTCGGAAAAATCCACGAGCTGACTTTCTGACAAACCTCAGGTAGTAATCATTGTACTCAAGTGATTAATAATTCGGAGGGTGGATAATATGAGCATGCCTGTTTCCATAATAATGACGACATTTCTGACCCAGAATGACGTAGTCATTGTTTAAGTGACCTAAGTAACTAGTAACGATTTGGGTAACTGGGGTTAAACATTAAAGATCGTTACAAAGCAAGCATAAACTAATATGTCCACATTACTCTAGCTGATGTAACAAACTGGAATACGGCAAGCCAATTAACCTCTTCCCTTACCCTGATGAAAAACAACTTAAAAATAATGAGCTCGAGCGAAGAAAATAACTCAGAATCAGGAATGAGAAATTACATAATTATGATCGACTTGGAAAACCAAATTTCCCGGCGAAGTTTTGCATATTGCTTCCTCCTACAAGGAACAAGCCAGAAAAAATCTTACATTAAGAATTTTGCATTCTACAATGGCGCATATATTGGTAAGAGGATATCTGTTCGAACTAGTTGAACAGCAAGCATTTCGGCTCTGTGCATCGACCTATTCGGCGAACATCACATTAAGTGATATCAAATGACCGAGTCCTCTTGTTAAGCCTGGTTGGGCTCATTCTCTTTTTTCATTATCGGGTGCCTACCACCTTATAATTTGTTACCTGATTTCGTTTGCTTAATTTCTTAAAACGTGACTTTGTTTCCGTAGATCTTGGGCTCAGTGCAAAAAGTTTTTTACAAATCCTTTAAGTCGGTCAGTTGGTCAATTAAACGATACGCATCTGCTTGTTTGGATAAGCTTTACGCGAACTAACACATTAAGATTGATGAGACCATATCCGAGGGTGACCAGGATAGAAATACAGAGATTCCACAACAGATCTGTACGCGAAATTAAAAGTGACGGTAAAACGGAACGAAGTTACTAATGAATTAGGACATGTTACGGAGGCACAATAACCAAAACCAACGTTGGGTCACTTGTGTTCTGAGCCGGTGAATTGCGTAGCAGTTTATCTCCTTAGTGGCTTCTGAATTGTTTGCAGAGAGGAAGCTACAGTTTAATGTCCTCTTCAAGCACAAGCAGAGATTGGTAGAACTCTTTGGTTTGTGTGTTAAATTAAAAGCTATGGTTATAAGCTGATGACAAATAGTCGGAAAGATTTTATGGAAATGCTCATAAAATTGCGTACTCACTCGGTTAGATTTTTTAAGGCAAACGTACAAGTGGGCCAGTGCCATGTCCTGTGGGAACCATTTTTTACCGGGAGCATGTCTGAGACTCTGTGCGGGAGAGATTACTGTCATAGGTTGCCAATTACTCATTTTGGTTTTTACAAGGTAGACGAAACTGACCCAACGGACCTTTCGTTGTTCATCATCTTTGTTGTCTACCAAACACCAGCGATAACAATGCGCGCGAACATTTTCGACGGTCACAACCCTGCGGGTGACTTCCACACACACTTTCAGCAGCGTTACCTTCAGCTGCCTCATGAGTTTTCCTAAATGTTAGCAACTACCTTGAAGAGTACGTGGTGCAGCAAACCAGTCATCTGTGTACGAAGTACCTCAAGCGACAAACGCAGAATCATTTCGGACTGTGGAGATGTAAATTACACCACTGGATACCCAAGGTCGCACGAAGACCTATGTTATTTAACATAGCAACCATCAATATTTTAAGGGTTTACATACGAGGACGAGATAAAAGCAAGTGAAACCCAATTGCCTTGTCTTGTTTGAGAAGAGGCAACGACGTTTGCAACCGGAGTGAAAGACACGAATAGGTGGGTTGCTGCACAAAAAACTATGAATAGAAAGAATAATCATTCTGTAGGAAACTAAGGCGTTTCTCAAGTATAAAAAAACAGCATTAAAAAGAGGGTGGTATCTGAAACAGATACTGGCACGATACAGAGATGGTGTATTCTACAATGAAACTACATGGTTTGGAAACGGTTATTGTCTCAAGCTACTGCATTAAGTGACTCATTGACTGATACGGGAGTGTAAGACTGAGAGCTCAAGCCACTGAGGTGGACGCACACTTTTTCCGATGTTTTTCGGGCATTAGACCTTTTGAAAGGTACTGATGGGAAAACTGTAAAAGCACCTCTCATTAGAAATACAGTATTAGTCCAAGAGAAATGCGATGAAAGAAAACGAAAAACTGTATGGTTCATAAGCCAAGCAAGTAAGAATGTGACAACTCTTTGAGTCGTACTTTGAATAATCACCGATTGTGAACTAACGACAAATTTTACGAACAGGTTAGCACTCATCGACGAATCATTTTTTAACTAAAAAAAATACTTTGATTTTATCCTTTGAATGTCTCTGACTGGAACCCTATGATCCATTCGACTCCTCTATGATAGAACCTGAGCGACCAGCCCTTCAGAGGGGAGGAAATAGGCAAATCTTAGGTATCCTCAGAAGCTTCCATTCTCCACGGAGTTAAGACAAAGAATTTCGAGAACGCTCCGAATTCCTTTTACGATTTCCATCACAGCCTGGTGCACACACAGTAGAGTTTTCTTCGTTTGGACTAAATAAGTTGATGAGCTGACATTTCTGAACAACGACCAAACATGAACCCTGCAAACTAATCAAAAAACTGTTTACTTCATTTCGTGTTGTGGAAGGAAGCAAGACAAACCATTTTCATACCTTTTCGTGTTAAACGGAAGAAGACAGTTTGGGCGATAACCACAAACCGATGTCCTTTGTGGGGCTTCTCTTCACAGTACATACAATTGTTTGTGTATGGTGTGCTATGAGGACGTTGTTAGAATCACCACCGGGAGATATATATATGCACAGTTCTCGTCGTTGATCGAAAGGTACTACTGTTATGACCATTGCTTGACCGAACTGAAGTCAGCTTGCAAAGTGCTTCTAGATTTGCTAAACGTGCGCTCAGAAAAGATTGAGTGGACATGTGCTCTGGTAACCCACTAATAAGGATCAAAAACCGTAGCGGCCTTAGAATTGATCCTCAGGACGCACCCGCAAAGATAGACCCGAGTGATAAGTGACCGAAGTTAGCTTGAACTGGAAGGTTATCCACCAAAAATGAGGTTACACAACAGTAAGATTCTACTTTTTCTAGAATTACATCTTGTAATATCTGGCCAAACTTCTAATAGGGTCGAAGAATACGGTTTCTGATCAATAAAACTGGAACCACTGACGTTCTTTAAGCCGTCCGTGAAGACAAGCGTGTTAGATGAGCAAGATTTACTCGGCAAGAACCCGTGCTGAGATATAAATGTGAGGTTATTTTCTTCAGAACAATTTAAGGTGGCTCGCTCGAGACCGCGCCTTGAGATCTTGCGTAGTATGTTTACTGCGTTAACTGGTTGGTAGCTGACAAGAGGCTGCCGATCATCTGGATTAGGAGCACTGGTAGCGGTAGGTTCTACCTATTCCAGAAAACTGAAGCCATCCGTAGCAGTCGATACAAAGAAAATCTGGAATGGTTGGACGGCACATAATACGCCTCCATCAGTACGTTTAGATGAATCTGTTTCCGACTCAATGAATTAAAAAGGTAGAACACAGAAAGCAAAACTTCCCACTCTACTCTATGAGTTTTGATAGCAAAAGCTGCTGCGATCTCCGTTAAAATAAATACTCGAAAGATGACCCTGAAGTTTAAACGGTGATGTCCCGAGGCTTAAATGAAGGCGATGACGTTGGACTCTGTTGCAATCGGATCAACGGCCTACCAGCGCGTGAGCGGACAACAGAATGACGGCTAGTGAAACCGATGGCTAACGGTAATCAACAACGGATTACGGAGGATACCCGATTAGTTCGTAACCTCCCGGTTAACCGGATCACCCTAGACTAATGCAAGAACACAGCGGAAAAGACTGGCCCCCTGAGAGAGTTATTCTTGTCACTCATTCCAAAGGCGACACGGTCACAAACTAGATCATATTTAAAGGTTTTATGGCCAATCAGAAGGTGGACCAGATAAACAGCCAAACAGTACAGTGACGAGTGTAAGCAGGATGTGGAGGTGTGAGCGTTTAGGTGCGTAGGTAGGGTGCCACAGATATGTCAAAAGAGGTGAAGGGCGAGGTGGCACATGACCGTGCTGACTATGAAGGTCACCCACGAGTGTACCTTACCAGTCTTTGCCACAATATTGTCGGGGAACTGGCGATTTGATAATTCGGTCGTGCTCAGTGCAAGGTCAATGGTACAGTGGTCAACACGGTTACCACATAAAAGCGTGACCGGAGTTCAAATCCCGGCCGTGGCAAGGATAATCCCGGCCGTGGCAAGGATATGTACTACTGACGAGCTCTAATTGGTGCCTCCTTTAGAAATAGGCTGGCTGGAAAGGCCATCTAAATGCAAAGGCTGCGATCAAATGTGATTGGTGTTCAACTTGAAAGTTGACGACTTCCCTGACAAGCTCTGAAGTGATTTACATCTTCAATGAACGTAACAAAAAAAACCTAGTGTGACTTTTGTGACGGTTACGCATACACCTGACCACAGTCTTTGTATACAATAATTTGAGCACTTTTATTGCGTTTGTAAATGATTGTAAACGATTGATTGTAAACGATTAATTTCTCATTTTTACACTGGACACCCATCTTTTGGAACCCCTCAGTGTCTCATGACTTATTGAACTGTCTGTTTAGTGGGTAACTGAACGCAGCGGTCGAGCTGATGGGGGAGTTCTATGGGGAGAAGAAAGTCAGAGTAGCTCTCAACCAAACTGGTACGTTCGAGAAGCCGGCTGTGTGTAACTTACCCTTTGTATTGGCAATCTGGAGCAGTTGAACTAGCACTCATACGAAGCATCGTGAGATGTTTTTTCGTGTTATCGAAGCAGTTTGATATAAACAGCGGGCCGGCTGCTTCTGGGCGGATTGTTAAACACAGCAGAGCGATCGTAATGAGAAGCATTCTATATTAGTATCTTCATAGATATCCTCCGATGCAGTCTGCACATAACATTGGAAGAAGATCCTGGGAAGTCCACTTGAAACAAATAAAATAACAGTATCGAATTCCACCATGTGTGTCCACCGCTGACCATGTTTCACGTCATACAACAGGTGGTTGGCTGGTCGACAACAGAAGACAAACACGTAGTTGGTTAGGTTTTCTCAAATTCTCTGCTCCACTACGCATACTGGCACCTGACACTGCAACTTTTAGTTGTGGCATGTGTTCGTATATAACATTTTTGTGTGGCATCTCAGTATTCCCTGAGAAAGTTTGAGGACAAGGCTTCTACGGAAAACTAATCGAACTCATCTCTCTTACACGAGCAGTGCAACAGCACGTAAACTCTCATTACATGTGCCATCCATCACGGAATTGGAGCTAGCTGACGAGTGAAGGTCGGAACCCACACCAAAATGGAGAGTTTACAACTAACTTATCAGTACGACTGGATCTACTGAGCATAATCAGTGCGTTCAATCTGATATGCCAAGTTCAGATAACGATAAAAAGATTTGAATACCACAAACAGAAATTCGTGATGCAAAGTTCTTCCATACAGTCTTTCCAGTCGCAAACATGCACACAATAACTGATAAGCAAAAAGTTGAATATCAAGGACCCAGTTGGACTAACTTCACCTCAGTTAGGAAAACTAAGGCAACCGTGAAGCAACAGTTAAATCTTTTCTGAGTGCGCAATGCAGGCTTAAAGTGTATGGTTAAAAAAACCAGGGTAGACTTGAACAGTTTCGTGTGATTGCACGTCGTGATTATGAGAGATGGTACGGTGACCTTTGCCTATTTTCTGGTCAGACCTAAGCGACCAACAATCTAGAGGACTGAACATCAGTTGGTTAGTGTTGAGCTATGATTTGGTTGACTTAGTGGCTAAATTAGTCACTTTGGAAGATGTGCAGTGACTAGCTCCGTTAGCAGTTGGCTGTTCTCACAATGTACGTACAATCACGACTGCAGGCCAACACATGGGTCTAATGACTAGACGAGAGAATAGACAGGAATTTCTGGTTGACTTTGAAACACACGTTCCTGATGGGCACACCGAGACGAACTTGAGAGATCCCATAGGCTCTGTTCAGTCCCGCTCAAAAACCGTGTTCATAACTAATCATTAGATCCTCAGTCGTTTACTGTATTTTAATGAATACCGTCTGTCCCTGTATCAAAATCTGATATGCTTTCTGCAGCTGCACTTGGCCAGAACGCTCAAGGAACGTGAATGGCACGACTATTCGCCAGAATGCATTTCTAAACACTTAGAAAGCGTAATATTGTATGCTTCAAATTGACCAACTTATTTTGCTGTTTTTCGTTCCAGCTTCTTCAGGAAAATAACAGTCGGCCGAGCGGACAGGTCATAATGACTCCGTTGATCTGGTAAAAATCATCGGTGTTCAAACAGAGTTTAATAGCCCGTGTGCGCAATAGACGATCGGAATTGCTATATAAGTAGGAGATAAATCCGCCAAGTTACCGTCACATTGGAAGTCAAATGTTTCACTCATGTAACATTAGTAAATAACGACCGAACGCCAAGTGCACATATTTGTTCACTGAATGTTTGAACCCCTTTAATGGCTGGTATGAGTTTGAAACTGTCTTGCAGCTTACTTTTACAAGCCAATTCTGATGAGTTTTGAGATTATTCTCAATCATCTAGCAAGTTGACGTTATGAGGAGTTGTTCCCAGCGAGAACTGGTGGAATAGTGCCATCAGATTTGCGAGGATTTGAAGGATACACATTTGTGAGAAGTTTGAACGGATCAGTTATATGAATTGGTGAAATGATGCCACGCAGCAGCAGCATTTGCAAACGATGTGCTAGTTGGTTTTCGATCAACAACACAATACAAAACACTATAGTATTTCTCACTGTTAACCCATTAGTCAGGACGCTGGTAGCGTGAAAATTTAACATGACGTCCGATTATTACTGTAACGGAATATCACCTGTCGATGGCTGCATGATGAAAGTCTACGTAGTAGGGGACTGTAATGGATTGAAACCCCATGAAAAGTAGTCTGTACAACATAGGAATTGGGACAGAAAAAAACGCAATGAAAAAGAATTATTGAGTTATGATAATTGGGAAAGGTGTATATGTTTAGAGTTCTACTACACAAAGCGTGGGTATTTTTGACACATTTATTCTGCTTTATAAGTCCAAGAGAATTCCGAGTCCGAATTTGAAGTGACCGTCGGCAGTGATAGTTTTGGAGCTACCCTGAAGTTGCTGGCAGGCACTGTCAGCCCTCAGTTCTAAAACAACCTCCATATCAAGAAGGTGTAGGCGGAAGAAAAACAATCAGCTTGCGGTCTTAAAAAAAGTGCGTTTTCCGATTTGCACATGTTTAAATGCCAAGTGTACATGCACGTGTACGTCACATCAAAGATGTCAAAAGCAACGAGAATTATGGAAGATAAAATGCCGTACAAGGGCCACCGTGGTGAGACAAGTCAGATGTGATCTTACAACAGCAACCGAGCAGAGTCAAGTCTGTAGGAGTATGACAGTAGTAGAAGGTTAAGAAACCCGGAAAACGCTGCCCACTGTACAACAATATACTTACGGCGTACCTCTTTCCTCGTGAATAATCGCATTAGCATACTGCTTTTAATTGATTCACTCACACTGCCGTCGCTTCCACGGTGCTGATTTAGCCAAAATGTCTTCTTATTGGTTGTTGAATAAAAACACCAAGTTATACGTCGGTTCACAAATGGTACTGAAAGAACATTGGCAAGAGGGAATAACGACTTTTTAGTTATCCTTGTGGGCAAAATTAGCGGAAGCATCGACAAAAATTAGATTAAGGAGGTGGTCACGATACTTAGAAATTGTGAGTTGTCACGCTGCAACCCGCTTACCGATGGCATAATAATCTTCAGTCAATTTTTTCAACGTTATACAAGCAAAGACCGAAGATGTCGGTTGGAGATGGTCGATCGATGTAAGTGATGCTTACCGTTTAACGAATCTGACAGATAACCACTGGCGGTCGGGGCTTTCGTGGAAAAATGTATGCGCCCGCAGGCCAGTAAGCTTAACTCTCGGACCGTTTGTGCACGATACGTGTACTATTTTGGCACAAGTATGTGGGTCTTCGTTCTCCCAGTGATTTGGTTACAATGTGGTGATATTTTTTGTTATGATTTTTGTTGTAGTGCTGGAACAACTTCGTGGACAATTCCCAATAAAGTGGGTGTACACTAGGAAGTCAGGAATGACAACTATCTACTGTCAACTTGAACAAATGCTGCGTTCATCATGCAATCTCGTGTTCCAGTATTTAACAGACAGTAGAAGGAGTAAACCAGGTAGAAGGCGGATAATATCAATGATACGCTCAATGTCCAAGTTTTATTAAAAACTACAAACATATCCTACGCGTGTGCCTATCCAAATAACAGAGCCATTGCCAATGGTGTCTCGCATAATCGATGTAAATGACAGTACCTTCACTAACAGACATTCTGTACGCTGCAAGTGTTATGAAACCAATGTCGATGCAATCTTCTACGTTGTACCCTTTAGCAGAGGACTTCAACGACCAGGCTCACGCTGTATTATTTTCTTATTTAATTTGTCGTCAACTTTGAGGTCACCTGCTGTTTCGTTGTTGCACACACCTTGTAGAACGTTGACAAATTTCCAATTCTGACATATTTTTATTGTCTCATTCTGCAGTGTTCACGGAGTCCTCTGCAACCAGCAAGATTCTTGTACTTTGCGAGATGAACGCCAGATATTTTGTTGCGTAATGTAGAATGATTAGGGCCCATTTTGACGCAGAAGTTATTATCGAAATTATTGCCCCCGGTAACAGGAATTTTGTGTTCTATGGGAGCTAACAGCGACCAAAAAGGATAACCGCTTGTTAACTGGCTGACTGATTCAGGGCACGCCCACATTCTGCTTTGGGTTGAGGTGTTTCCCAGTGAGACTATCTCAAAAACAGGTGGCAATCGTGCGGGTGACATTGTGAACGAATTGGGTCAATAACCAACGGGGCGTCTACCGATTGCTTCCCGTGAACCTGTGGTTGGATCGCGCAGCCAATCACGAAGCTGCATGTGCCTGAGCAACTGCGATTAATCCGTGCGTACGACGAGACACATTTCGGTTAACTTCATTTGCGAGTTTTCTGCGTGGCGGCAGTCGATCCTTTTGTGATGTCACAGTGGCTACACCTCCGTTTTCATATCAGTGATCTTAGCAATGCAGGTGGGTAGATGTTTCCAGTTTTTCATTACTTCGCACCGTTGTTCTCCTAACTAGAAAGGTAGTTTTACACTCCGAACTTAACACGGTTATTCAAATTGGGCAACAGGGCCGCCCTTTTGGTTTTAGACAGCTCAGATTGACGCATTATATGCCATTTAAGAAGGCTCACAAAGAGCTGCCGCCGTCTATTAGATCCCCCTTGCTACTAGGAATGTTGTCTCAAGCTAATCCTCGCGCTCTTCCTTCTCTTTTTGCACCCAACCAAGTGAGGAAGGAGCCCTCGAGTGCATGTGCATCAACTGCCTAAGCCTTTCAAACGAACCACCAAAAATCAGACTGCTGGTCCATGACACTAGCCCTCATATCCTTGATTTATCTGAAACCTGGCTTCCCGCAGGTAAAAGTTTCAAGGAACTGCACGTTTATGGGTACTCGCTGTGCGTAACGGAATCCTTTTGTGGGCACATGGGAGGCTGTGCTGTTTTCTCTAAGCCAGAAGCTCCCGACGCCAACTCTCTTAGGAAAATTTACCTCCTCAGAAAAATGCGACGCACTCCGGCTCCAACTCCAGCTTCGTAGTTGTGACACATTCCCTGTCGGTGTTATGTACCGCTTGCCGTCGTGCAGCGCATCTGAAGACGAAGTTATTTTTGCTTCCCCAAGTCGTCTGTCGTCTAGACAGCGTTTCTCCTATCTTCTCATTGTGGGTGAATTCAACGCACCTAACTCGGGTTAAAGAAGCAGCTATATAGTTGTTCAACTATACAGCTGCATCTCATGAGGATTCTGGCTGTGTATTTTCGAAATCCTTGGCTCGGTTGATCCACCAGAAAGCCCGGACACGTTTCGAACTAATCACTAGGCATTGTCGAGAACAAACACTCTCCTTGCTTGATCTGGTCATCAAAATACCGATGGGTGATAGTAACCATATGTCACTAGCTCATTAGCTTTTGATTCTACTCGTTACTAGCTCCGCAATGTTGTAACAAAGAAGTCATTCCGAAACGTCTGGAAAGCAAACTTAACTGCACTACGGACGTTTTTAACTACACCCAGCCTCGCATATGACTCAGTGAACTCAAACCAGCTTTCTTCTAAAGCTGTTGATCCCGAACCTGACGAAGCATTTGTTCCCCGCAACGTGTGGACGTCTTTCTTCCGTGCACCGCCTTTGCAGAACCCACATTGATTTCCTGGTGTACATTCTCGTCTAGTCTTCAGGCAGAGGCTAACGGGCAAGCAGGAGGGTACGAAAGCCTCTCGCTCTGTACTAAACAGATGCAGGCAGGAAATCTGTCAGCACATTCAACAGGTAAGGTCACAGATATTACCAGTAACCCGCGAGAATGGGAATTTTCTTTCCGTGTGCATACATCCTAAGAGAAAAACTAGACTCATCGCATTTTTCTGCAAGCTCTCGACGGGAAAACCACTTTAACCCTTAAGTGGTCGTCGAGGTGTTCAGAAAGTACTATTCTGTGTATAATTCCGCCGAACTGGCATCCGACTCTCTCGAGGAGGAACTTCAACTAGCTGCTCATGACAGCTGACTTGTCTGTGCCCCACGCTAACGATAGTGTTTCTATGACCAATCCTTGTAGTGCGTTGACACTGGACACAAACCATCCCTGAAACCTCACAGAAGCAGCCCTTGATTTGGTGGCGTGATTCCATAGCCTTCTCAAGCAAACACTTAGGACAGGCACCCTCCCAGAGACACGGAAGTAGTTCACTGCCACACCTATATTTGAGACAGGCAATTTCCACTCTCCCACTAGTTATTGGCCAATAACTCTCTAGCATCCCGCGTGAGATAGCTTAACGTCTGTTTAAACGTGATACCCTTGTGTTTTCCCTTCCGAATAATCCATTATCCTCTACTCAGCATGGCTTTCTTCCCGAGTGATCATGCGTAGCCAATTCGTTAATCTTCATGGATCGCCTGACAGAGACCAAGAACAATAGTCAAATCTCGGATTCTCTCTCCCTTCACTTTTCAAGTGCATTTCACCGTGTCCCACACAGTCCCCTTGTACATAAACTAAAAGATTATAGAGTCCAAGGAGAGGTCCTCCGCCGGACTACACCTATTTTTGGTAACAGAAATTTTGAAGTAAGACCAGATCGAGCCTTGTTCTCCTTATTCGATCTCCGCTGAAGTTGCCCAAAAATCTGCATCTGGTCCGCGATTACTTTAACTTGCCTAGTATCTCCAGGACCTTATTCTCTGCTCCAGCAAGGCAGACCGAATTCTTTTTCAGGCAATCAACTGGATGGTTGGAACAAACATGTCCTAACTCCCACCAGGAAGGGGCGTATTTTGTATCTCATATTTACCATAGGTATTTCGTCTGTAGAGGTATCTGTTGTACAACAATTCCTGGAAAGCGACCACAATGTCGTCAAATGTCTGCTTGACTTCAATATGGCTACCAAACCCACAGTTGTATTCTACCGTCCGATCAAATTCATTGATTGGAATGCCTCCTTCTCTCTAGCAATGCCCTTAAATTGAAATACCTTTCATTCGCACATCAGACCCAAGCATAGCGATCGGAAAATTTATCAGACATCTAGTGTTTTGTATCGACGGTTTGGTCCCCATAAAATCAAAACGCGTCGGCTCGTATGTACAAGACGAAATCCTCATTGCACAAGACACCGACAGACTTGAAATGCTTAAGTCGAGGTACGGAAGAAAACTAGATTTTTCCCTGGTGATGCAAATGAGCGAAATATTTGAACACAGAACGTCACACGCAACTCCGACATTTCTGATGGCTGGGAACAGTGGTGGTGTTGTTCGTAGCTCAGAGTTATGGCTTTGGTATTGATATGTTCGCCGAGCTTGGCATTTAAGTTGCAAACGTTTCATCACCAAGCGATGTGACATCATCAGTGCGTGAGTGTTTCAGCGTAAGGTTTTGAATGTGGCGTTTGGTGAAGTTGGATCGATGCCTGCTCTTATATAGCAGAGTGGGTTGGCCTACTGGTCTGAATTCTGGTTGGTCGCTTTCTGTCGTGTTTGGCCTGACCCACCATTGGTTGCTTTTGTTGCAATTGAGCCTTGATCTGATGTCCGATTGGTTGTTCCCTGGAGTCCTTTGGCTGAAGTCTGATTGGCTGCTCTCTGTCGTTTAGGCTTACCGGTATTTGGACTAGATGACGTTTACGTCTTCGCAAATCCTTGATTCGCATTGGTTCATAGATTTTGTCTAGTTCGATGTGTTTGTTTATTGAACCGGTTGATGAGTGCCAAGCTTCGAGAAATTCTCTTGCATGATTGGTATTTGCCTGAGTAAGGATTTCTGCGGTGTTCAAGTTAAAGGCGTGTCCAGTTTCGTCCTCGTGGACGGAGATCAGGAATAATTGGTCGTGTTTCTTGATGGCCAGTTCATGTTCATGTATTCGTGTTGATAAATTCCATCCGGTTTTGCCGACGTAGTGTTGTCTACGGACGTTGCATTGGACTATGT
>QNGE01004197.1:0-66420 GCA_008508345.1 Paragonimus westermani
TGATGATGATGATGCTTTGTTTAATGATTTTGATGACATCGACGATGGCCACGATGATAGGCTTCACGACCTTATCATACTTGCCTCTGAGGTACCAAACAGGTACCTTTGCAGTCTAAAGTACCCCCACTGTGTGATGGAGTATTCCGGCAATTGTCAAGAAGTTCGGGTGATCACATGGAAACCCAGCGGTTGGCAGCTGACTGAAGTGGCACTTATTGCGTTACACGCCGGACGTTTGCCTACTCATGCTTCAATGTCGTTCGCTGAGTTGAGTATTAAACTTGACAAGTGCACTCTAGTGAATGTAAAAGTTTTTCTTCTAAGTTATGTACGTCAGTTTGGATTTGCGGACTGAGTGGTTTTCCACCAAAGCACAGCATACTTGGCACTTACCGAAATGTGATCGAAATCCACAAAGATGCTCCAGATGGACTTACATTCTTAGGAACGTCTATGCGACCGATGTCCGGCGGCTACATGGCCAATCTTGGTAAACGATGTACTTGTCAGTGAAGGTCGTTAGTTGTTGTGGTTGTTTAGGACGTTGTTTTCGACACAGAACTGCAACGAACGTCCACCGTAAAGGTGTTGACCGTCCCAGTCACGCTCATTAGCCCTTAGCCTGCCTGCTTTAGCCTTCGTGCCTACTTCAGTTCTACAATTTTCGTGCGTCATGTAGTTGTAGAAGGTTGGTAAGTTAGTGATCAAAAGTCCTCTTTGATTGTGTCCGGACTATGGTATATGGAAGCACATGCCGCAGCGATAAAGAGAACGTTTGTGATGAGCATCATGCGATGTTCGGGCCATGCCTTCGAATCTCACAACACAAAGGCAGATGTTGATTGGTATCCCGCCAAGAGGGTCTATTTGTGTGTATTCAGATTAGACCATTCCAACACCGTCTTCACCAGTGGTCTGAACCGAAGGGTATCCAAATAAACGGACATGGTGCAGGTATGCTGAAACGGTTGGCGGAAATTGAAAATGTAATACTACGCTGTACTCTTGAAGCCGTGTTTCAGCAAGACTACATATATTGATGGTGACGATCCCCACAGTAGTTGCGAAGGCTACTTGTCACCCTGTCTTTCTAAGTATTCGAAACTTGTCGGTGGTGGGCCCAAGTGGTGTCCAGATGGCAAGTAGGGATTAGCGTAGGTCAGATAAAAATATTTACTTGGTGTTTGTTATACTGTCGTTGCAGGTGTGACTTCCGTTATGAACAGCGTACGAGACAAGTCTCTGGAAACAGTCTGTCGGGTAAGAAATCATCGAACACATTGAAAGTCACTCGAAATTGATCATGGCTGTTGCATTTCCAAAGACTTTTCAGTCGGTATTTTAAAAAAAGAAGCGCTTCGTTCGAGTTTAACTCCGATCGAGCTCACTAATAACGGATTTCCTTGTCACAGCCGACGTATGAACTCCGGCCATGCTATCAGGGCAACCGTGTGGGCGACTGCGCCAATGACCTCATATCAGGCACGACTGAAATGTCCTATACAAAACGCTCAGTTACATTCGTTTGTGGTTAGTGCCTAGATTGCCCGCTCGTCTCGAAAGAAGTTACAGTAACTGTCCTGCTAACTCCAGCCACTGACCCCACGTCTAAGACTTCTCTCCATGCTGAGGCTGACTTACTCATTAACTTGTTAAGCGATATTTTGATTACGCGCTGTCGAGATGGAACATGCCACTGTTACCGGGAAATCTCGGAGGCTTTTCATCTTGTTCGAGCAAGAGGTGGCATGAAGCCAAGTGTCAGCGCGGCGATCGACAAACTCAATGGTGGGCTTGCAACAACCCCTTGGACGCTGGACTGGACATTTCCGACGGCAGCTTAACTGACCACTCGTGCCATTGACTACGCATTCGAGCGCTGACTGTACTTATCGGTCCGTTGGTGTTTCACCATCTTCGGGAACAAGAGACTCGTTTGAGGTCGGGTTCCTGAAACGTCCAAAGCACGAAGCCTGGACGAACCTCTTCCTGCTCTTTCTATAGATGGGGTCCAGCCTTAGTTAAATAGTTGACGACTCTGCTGTAGAAACTCTAAGTCACTGAGGCGGTTCGGAATGACTGAGGTTTGGCTGACATCATCCTCATCTTTCAAATAACCTCTTGTGCAGATCACAGTGGGAGTAACTTGATCCTTATTGCGTCGAAATTGCTTGCCGCCATGGTAATTCGCAGACCAAGTGAAACGCGCGAACAGCATATCCGTGAAGAGCAAGCTGAGTTTCGCGCTGGTCATGTCTGCACTGGCTACATCTTCACCCTCCGCCAGATGCTTAAGCTCCGCCACTCATAGAAAGCCGACAATTGTCTGCCCAGACATCAGATAGACATCTGGCTCATTTGACAAGGCTGAACTCCAGGACTGTCTGTCGATGTAGAATGTGCTCACGAAATGTGTAAACATTCCGAAAGCAATTCACCGTCAGATTTCGGACCTGGTTAGGGCTTATGACAGTATAACGACGACCGGTTGAATGTCGTTTGGGGTGGACAAAGTTGTTCAACTTCCTTTTTCCAATTCCACTTTGCACTAGACAAGATTTTGGAATACTGTGACATTGGTAATATGATTATGTGGAACCTCTCAGCTTGGAGCCACAGCTTATGCATGCGACGATGCTGTAATCTGTGAGGGTTCTTTGGGAGCCTAAACATCCTGTACAGACTAGAGGTTTCAGTTCGTCAGTTTGATGACTTTTGCTCCCCTTAATTGAGAGTTACTGTTGTGAGGTTGTCAGGACCCTTCGCCATCTCCCATTCTTATTGGCGGGCCTCCCGTGTTAGTTGATAAGTTCATGTGGCTTGGAAGCTGTGCCAGCGGTGGTGGGGTGCTTGGTGAGATTACAGATCGTATAACTCGCACTCGGATGGCATTTGTCAAATTACATCTGTGCTGTCAGCACGTTCTCTTTTTCTGCTAAAGGCCTCGTATACAGTGTCACCGTAAGGACGGTCCTTCTGTAGGGATCCGAAGCCTGTTCCATCCACATAACATCATTATCATAGAGTATCCGTTTTCGATCGCCGGTGTCTCCGGAGCATTAGCGGTGTGTAATGGGAACACCGTTTCAGCAGTGACGAATTTCGCTAAAACATCTTGAGGACGGCTAGACTCCGTCCGCCTTTGAGCACACTAATCTTGTCTCACTGACATCGTTGGCTTGGCCACATATTATGAATTCCAACTCGGCCTGCTACACTCTACCTTGTTTATAGGCATTTGTCAAATTACATCTGTGCTGTCAGCACGTTCTCTTCTTCTGCTAAAGGCCTCGTATACAGTGTCACCGTAAGGACGGTCCTTCTGTAGGGATCCGAAGCCTGTTCCATCCACATAACATATCATTATCATAGAGTATCCGTTTTCGATCGCCGGTGTCTCCGGAGCATTAGCGGTGTGTAATGGGAACACCGTTTCAGCAGTGACGAATTTCGCTAAAACATCTTGAGGACGGCTAGACTCCGTCCGCCTTTGAGCACACTAATCTTGTCTCACTGACATCGTTGGCTTGGCCACATATTATGAATTCCAACTCGGCCTGCTACACTCTACCTTGTTTATGAATGGTGGGTTAGGGTGGGAGTGGCATCCTGGTGGCTTGTGTTTGATTTGGGTTCGGGGTATGAAGGCACCCACATTGAGGCTTGTTTTAGTAGGGTGTTCGCGGTTTACTCTTCAGAAGCCGAAGGAGAATGAGCATCTCTGGTTGTGGATATTGTCTGATATGGCGAAGATTGGAAGTCAGTGACGCTCGTGTTACGAATCTCTGTGCATCAGCGTATTTTTTTCTCCCTTTGAATTTTTCTCATTCTTTACACAAACCCTTCTCATATGTTGTGGTACATTTGGCACTTCATGTGGTTGTTACGTGTTAAATACCCATATATACATACCAATGTGCAGTAGGGGTTTTTCGAATATCGCTTGCACATCATTCACAATCGGTCGCAACTGTTGCATTCTTACATACTTTCCGGTCAACACCTTCCATCCATTCAGGATGTCTAACGCACCTTTCGTGCGGTTGCGATGTAAGCAATCTAATGGCTGAAAGATTTGTCGTGGTAAGGCGATCTGGCATGGCAGGTATACCGAGTCGGGGACTCTAAGGTAAACAGAAGTGTTTTGAATTTTGCCACTGGTGGCCGGCAACTAAAGTGCCCCATAAACTCTTGAATGTGGTTCAGCCATCCAGGGTTTCGGGTGCACTTCCGCATTCATTGGAGCCCGTCATCACCACGATAATTCGTACACCTTCCTGGGATTTTTCCACGTTTGACGGTAATCGAAAATATATGTGCGTCATGTGGATAGCACATGGGACAGTTGACACACTTCCCAGGAGTTGGTGTGCTCCCGTTGGTTCATTTGCAACCTTTTTGTGATAGGGTACCATCCGTCATTCCGTGGTACCACCAAAGCGTTGTGTGTCACTCTGTTAGGGGGCTAAGTGTCAACCGTGAATCCACCATGGCTTGGTAGTACTACTGCCCATTGTCCGCAGCTGCTTAATTGCCGAGAGAACTCCGCTTAGTTTTCAGTTATTTCCTACCTGGAAGGCGATTCTTCAATCCTCAGTCTGAGGACGCACCTGATGACGTTAGGCCAGCCCATCCGTTTGTACAGGCACTTGTTCAGTCGTTTGCACTGATGTCATATAGGATGTCGTGAGGGATGATTTTCCAGGACTGCACAGAGCGTGATCGGATTTACAGAAAAACTTATGAATTAGCTTTATATCGCACATCGATCCATGCGTTTTGATGTACTTGTTCTGTAAGGGATATTCCGACCTCTTATATTTGACACTCAGCGAGTACGTCTCGGCACACCCTGTATTCCATGACAAATGTCGCAAATGTGCTAGTTCCTTTTCGCGGAGGTGTTTGTGCGATTTCCTCCACGTATATGGTGCAGACAAGACGACTTGTAACGTTCGTTTTCTAGTGCACCTTTCGGACGACTCCGTGCGTCACGGGCATTTGGACAGTTTTTCGGTGCCACCGTTTAAATCATACTTGTTCCGTTTTAAACGGAAGCTTGCATTCAATCCCTAACTCCATCTCTCAGTTCTATCACCGTTGGGTGGAATAACAGAACATAACTAACTTCCTCATGCATAGTGGCTCGTGTGAAGTGCGTGCTGTGAGTTGTGCGACTACTGATGCTCCATTTCACTTCATTATACTTTGTTGACAGTTTGTTTTCCTTTGCACTCGAGCCGTTAGTGTCTTTTTTGTCCGAGTTATACAAAAAGCCTGAAGAACGGCTTATCAAGTAATAAGCCTGGATGTTTCCTCAGATCAAGAATAATTCATCCTTGTCTCTTCACCTCCCATCAATAACTAGTTCATGTTGTAGTTGTATTCGTGGGCGTCAGGTCTGTTTTCAAATCTGTTGACAGCTACTCTCTGGGGTTACGTTTCAAGGTACAGGGCATCTGAACACTCTCTATCCCTTCTTGTGACGTTTGTTTTTACCTTCCCAGAGTTCTCCACACCTTTCGTCCTCTCAGTGCTGTTAGATGTAACAGCACGGTGTGTAGTTCGTCCGTTGAAGCAAATCGGTTACGTTGCATGCTATCATAGATGGCGTAACGGTGTTTGAGATTCGGGTGTTAACGCTTGTTTCGGTTTTTCGTTTACGCAGAGATCATGTGCTCTTTACGGTATAGTGGTGAGCTGGTCTTGAAGTCAAGAAGCCGTGGGTGATACGTACAAGACGGTAATGGTGGACAGATTGTCCAACTTAACGTAGCTAAGAGAAACCAACAAATGCTGCAGGAAAATTGCAGCTACTGTGAATTGTTCTGTTAAATTGTCCAAGGGCTTACATAAAGACCGTGAGTATCACTTGGTCGAAGACGATATCATCTTCGAAGGAAACTGAACGTGCCGTGCGTCTGGGCTTAGCAGGCTGCCGTTTTCCTCTGTTCATGGTTGTATTGGATACGATCTTACTAGTAAGGTGCTATATGTGAGAATAATGGTTGCGGTGATTGTTCCAGACGCATTAAGTAGCAGTCTGGTTACCCTAAACTGCTTGATGTAGGCCATTACGATCCAAATAACTGATCATTGCTTCGTTGGAATATGGAATAATTTTGCAGCTTTGTGTTAGAGTATAACGAATCTCTTCCGTCGCGTCCTTTTTTCAAAGATAGTGGGGAAAACTGAAGGAATAGTTTCCAATTTTTACTTCCCGAGTTGTTAACTGTGACTTATTAGGTCATATCTGGGGGCTAGGTAGTGTTAAGCTGCCCAAACAGGCGTCTGGAGTGGTCCTGTTAATCACGTTTGTTAGTCGCCTTCCTCGCCAATGAGCTACCGTGGACTCACCCTCAAATAGTGCTTGTTCACCGGTTACTTAATATCATTTATTCTCGTCTTTAACAGGGAAGTTCAATATTCCGGTGTATTAGTTTAGGTAGACTGTTACCTTTTGAACAATACCCTCTTTATTATCTGTTAGTGACAGTTACATTATACTGATTGCATAGCTCAGTGATTCCTAGTTTTTCATCTTCCGGAGTTAACCTTAAAGGTCATGCCTTCTATCCTTAAATTAATTACTGGTCAAATCCACGTGATTATGATCATCTGTTTGTTTGTGTACATTTGTGTACTTACTTAGCGAACAATGGATATTACCCATTTTTGCTCATGATGTACGACAGAATGTTCCACCCAACGAGGGTGTTTTTTCTTTATATCTCCACTGGAGATATGCACCATACTATAAGTGCACCAAATGCCGTTCCTTTGACTTTGACGACTTGTTAACACTTGGCGAGCACATGATCGAACGAATGCATTTTGTTTCGCCTCACTTCGCTGCCGGTTGGGGACCACTTTTGTGGACTGTCTCCTGACACATTCATACCCCGCAAGGTTGATCATGGTTATATCTAGCTTGGGAAACGTAGGTTACAACATATCCTCAATCCAGCTTTATATTCGGTGATGAACCATTCGTGCGCTCGTTGTTTACTTATGTCCTCATCTTGTCCATTGTCTTTTTTGTTGATTCATTTGTATAAACACTACGTGTTATCAACTTTGTTACACTTTTTAGGTTTATACTTTGTCCTGAGTTACTCGGGTAACTACCTTTCTGCCCTTGTTTTTCTCTTATCAAAACCAGTGGGTGGTATCTACACCGTCATACGTACAAAAGCTGCCACTACAGTGGAGGAATTAGGTGATCACTACATTTTGCTCGGTCCACTCAACGAAGTGTGCATGAGAACAGAAGTCGATGTGACAGAGCCGACCAATGAGGTATTGAAGCGCACAATCACCGCTATGCGTCAACATGATATCAAGGTACGGTGTGCATAATTGTGGGTTGCACCGTGTGTTCGGTTTTTAGTCAAAATGTTGACTTTTCCCTCACATTAACCTGATGAAGGATTGCAGGAAACAAGTGTTCTTCACATCTTTTCCTCCATGTCGTTCGGTTTTTACACCATGGTTAGTACATCTTTGGCTTAGTGGGCCGGGATTGAATGCCCGTGTTGTGCAGTTGACAGTCCGACTTGTGCTGAATTGCATTTGGGATCGGTCGAAGATTCTGCAAGGGGGCATCGTGTAAAACCTTTTGTGGCATGTACCTTCCTTTTTATCAGCATGCGGTTGATAGTTCGAATGTTAAATACTTTTTTGATTCATACATAAGTGTAAATATGGTTTTAAACTGATTTTTTCATTGTTGCGCCCCAGTAGATACTTACGTATAATGTAACTACTGTTCTTCTACCTAGGTACGTGTGCAGATTGCTCGATAACAACTGAACAGACACCTTATTGTTACTTTTTTAAACTTTGTAAGACTGGTTGTTTTTGTCCGTCACCAATTTTTTTGTCGTGCTGCACATGTATACCAAGAGTGTTCCTACAATTATCGACACGGTTATCTTGGTGCCTTTTCAACAGCAAAAGGTCCAGCAAACTTGTAAGCGTGTTGGTTTTGTTGTATGGGCTTTGGTGATTCGTAACAATTTGTCACCGTTAATTCATTGCTAATGTAACACTTTACCATGCAATGTTTACACCACCTGGGCTTGTCTGAAAGCGACCTCGAGCAGTTGGCTTTAACGTTGTGTCGGGCAGTTCCGGCTTCCTGGCCGTAGTTTAAAGGATTATACTAATACGTGATTTAACATGTTTTCCTAATTACCGCGAAATGAACGTCAGTAGGGCTTCACTCGTTCCCTCTAACCACATTTTGTCTTTTTTATAGTTTCTCACTGATGTTACTACATACGTGTCTATGTGTACACTTCACCTAGCCTCATAATGGTATAATCAAGAAGTGTTACCGTTCATGTTTGCGTACTTTCGAGATTTTATCCCGCTCTTTTCTTTGTTCACCTAACCTGAATAGCTGAGAATACACCCTGATGTGCAGTTACGCTCATGATTTTCTCCACTCACTTTTCACTTCAGTGACCGTTACATCACAACTAAACATACTCGGTTATCCAATGACAGCAAGGTTTTTGCGCACTCATTTGGACTATTCGTTTTTACTAGCGGCTTGCTGTGCATGGGGTGTTCTTTATCAGTGTCGTCGAAAGCAACCCATGCTCGTGTTACAGAGCCGTGAGAAGAAACTCTCATTTGTACGCGGAATAGTGGGATAAGTGAAACATTTTTGCCAGACAACTGTCTAAACTCAACCACAAAGTGCACTGGTTTTACCGAGGTCCGATCGAAACGACATATATTGAAGCCTTGAAGCCAGGAACTGTAAAGTATGATGGTACGATTTAAAATGTGGTCATAATAGCGTTGAAATATGTAGGACGATCACTTCACTAAGCTCGATCTTGTTTGTTGTAGTCGTCGGTCTTTGTACTCCGGTGGTTGACGCTAATGCCCAGTTGTCGTACAACCATGACGAGAACAAGCATCAGCTCAAAGGTTGGATCGGACTTATTTTCCACAGTCTGTTTATCCGAACGAAACCATTCAGCACCAATGTGCCTTAATATTTCAGATCTTCGACCAAGTTACAAGTAAAAATATTAAAGCTAAAGCCATGGTATGCACCGACTGGGTCTTATAATCTCATCTTCCACACAGACTAAACAACGTCATAAACCAAATGGTAAACGATTGTCTGTTTGAAAGCTGATAATATTATGCCATTTTTAACGAGCATCGTGTTAGTATGTACAGTGTATTGCCTCGTTGGCGATGCTTTTCAGACGTCAGCATTGTGTGTTTCATTGTGGTATGACATTATATGTCAAATTCGGTCTTGTAGCTTGTCTTTTATTCGTTGCCTGTCTACTGATAGAGAATTCCATCCAGCTGACATACAACCGCACATGTCATAATGTTTCATATAGTAGCATGTCAGACTGTGAACATGCCACTCCCTTGTTTTACATTTGACCCTTCTACCTCCGTCCGGCCTTGTTTATTGGGACGACTAATCTCGATTTACTTACAGCATCTTAAGCCATCATCCACCTTTTCGTTGTTTCACGGGTAGATTGTTTTCGGCCGGTGGTTGATCGAAGGTTATCCCAATGTGGTGCTGTTCGATATTGGATCATCCGCTTGGCGCATTGATTCTTGGAAAAAGGATCTATGGGAATCGTGCAATATTGGTATTCCTGTGCAGGACAGTGAGTGCAACGATGCGGTGATTTTTGGTGCACTGGTTGCTTGGTTTTTAGAGGAAGTAAGTGAAACGATGTATACTTTTTCTCTTTGTCATTTGCTTATTTTATTTCTATACAACTACGCCCAGAACGCAGGTACTTTTTTATAGGAACAACTCCACATTCAGTCGTTCGATGCTAACATCTGTGAACATAGTTGCAACAGGTGATCCGGAGTGGTTAACAAAGTGCTGAGTGCTCCCTTATTGCCAACATATCGAAGAGGTGCAACGTAGTTGTAAGATTCACCAGTTGGCTACTTACATAGTTGGTGGCATCGGTATCCTGATTGGCCTATCACAGTGACTGCAAGCAAAGAACGCCTACCTACCCATGTCACCACATGCGCTGCACCGCTTGTAGTTCCACCCACTCATCCTCTCTGGTGTAAACCCAATGGCATTATCCTGGGAATTGTGTCACTGGAGAACCTTTTCAAACAGCTGGTTAAAGTACTAGCTGATGTGAAAGTGAAAGCCCCAACTCTCACAAATATAGTGAAAAATCTACGACATAAGGGCAAGAAAGCATACCAAGATGACTAGAAACACGAGCTTAGCCAAGTAAGAACTCCCATCATAAGCCTGGCGACTAATCACAATTTGCAATTGCTGAGGGAGCCAAATACATTTTAATTTCACTTTTGGTCAAGACATCGAAGTGGGTTTCAATATATATTATGCAAAGTAGACTGAAAAATAATACAAACTGTACCAGTCTGCATTCAGGTTCTCGAAGGTAAATGTGCGTTTTACCAACTAACCAAAAACGTTAGTTCGTGTAAATCGAAACACATCGGTTTACTTGCGCTCACCGCACTCGTGTCCACATTCACGGTTTGCTGTGCGTGCACGAATAATACCAGTTCAAGGCAACTAATTACTCCGCGATCACACTCCTCACAACGATACGCGGTTACGTCACTGCTGCTTGCAGCTCCAGCGTTTTCTTTGTCCACTGCGCGCCTAAATCCACTGCCGCGTTATCGTTCTTGAAACTTTTGGACGTTCTGTTGGATTGCACTTCTTCAGGCAGTCCGGCTCAGTGGTGTGTCTGTCTCCAAACCAAAATCTTAAGTTGTGAACACTTTGAATAACGTCCCTGTATCGCAGCTTTGGGTTTTCGTTAACTGCTTTAAGCTATCGTGTAGAAGCTACTCCATTAGTCACTCTTCATCCATCCTCCACCAACTTGTCGTCGAAGATGAAGGATCATTAGCTTTGTTTCGATTCTCTCAATGTAAGTATGTGTTCGAGATCGTGTTCGACTGCCGAATAGGCTGTCCAAGACTCTGCTATACAGGAGTGTGAACAACACAATAACCATTAATGAGAAGGTCGTTCTCCATTTTCAGGTTGTGGTTCCCCCAAACACGCCTTTCAAGTCTTCCGAAAGCAAGGCTTTCTTTGATCACGCAGACTCGCATTTGACAGCTTAGAGTCAGGTCTGCCGACAGGTCTTTACGTGGATAGTAGACGTCCGCATGTACGAATACATTTAGACCTCACGATTGGCGGCACTTCTTTGCGCTTACACTTCTCCGTATACCGTTCTTTCTATGGGCTTCCTATGGCTTTATTCACACATTCCAAATTCCAACGGAAAAACACAGGAAAACGTGAGAATTGTGTTTGACTTTGCCCAATGGTTTCCGTCTAACCAGCTCACTGGTACCGCAGAATACGCTCCTCCATCCTATGTGTCCAACATGTTCCTTTTGCCAAGGTTGCACGCATCCCCCCATGTATGCGCATACATTGAATTCAAGTCAAATGGGAGACTGCTGCTTTCGTCATGTTTCGATACCGTTTTAACTACTAGATCAAGGAGTTTCTCCCATGAAATGACAACTTTTTTGGAAAGACTCACTCGAATACATGCATGACCACGAGGGCGTGTCATTGAATGAGATATTTCCTTAAGTTTTACGAGAGGATGTGCAGTGTTTCAGTCTGATCATACTACTTGGGTCGACGTTGCCAAGCAACACCGGAGTATGTCTATTCTCAGAAATGGATTATACGTAAGATACAAGCACTGTTATCCATTGACTCAAATGCTGCGATGAATCGGTATTCATAAGTTCACCTGTCCTTCAAGCGTTTCTTAATAACGTCCCATTGAATAAACGTCACTCCAGCATAAAGCATGATTAATAAACTTGGCCACACTACTTGATGGTCGAGGTAACGTTTCCGCTGTACAGTCTCCTGTTGTTAGCGGGCTTTTTCTCTCAAATCAAGTTTTGCGCGAGCTTGGAAAGTGTAGAGGAACAGAGTGCGATTTTTAAGTTTTTGCGATCTTCAAGAAAACGAAGAAACGTCCCTTACGTTCGTATAGCGTGAGAGAATATACTGCACACTTCTCAATCGAATTCAATGTAGTTTCCATTTAGTTGTCTGTAGATCGCACCAATCTGATGAAAAATTAGATGAATTGACTTGTGAAAATTGAGTTTGTCAGTTACACTTCTAGTATCACGGCCGTCTGCCTTGTCAGTGTTGATGGTTACTGGTGGTTAATCGGGAATTTTAACCTTCACAATCTGGACATCACTCAAAATTGATCTCGGTTGTCCCAAAGATTTTTCACTCGGTCCCTTTAAAAACAAAGCGCTTCATTCGGGTTTCACTCTGGTCGAGCTCAGTAATAACGCATCTCCTTGTCACGGCCAACGTAAGAACTCCAGCCATGCTATCAAACCAACCGTGTGGGCCACTGCACCATTGATCTCACATCAGGCACGACTGAAATGTCCCATGCAAACGCTCAGCTACGTTCGATCGTGAGTAATGCTCAGGCTGTTTCAACTGTTCAAATACACCCAGAGATCTCAAAAGTCAAACTGTGGCGTCACGGGGTCAATGTGGATGCCACATTCAAGCCGATCTACCATGTCACATATCCACACCGGAGGTTTGAACTGTCTTATCTCGGCTGCTGCAGAGATGATCGGGATGCGGCTACGAAACTCTAGTCTGTACACACAGGAGTCTTGTTCAAGCACTGAAGTTACCATGGCCTAACGTCGTTGGAACATTCGACACGGTACCATTGTATCCATGTCCTTACTTCCACTGCATTAGTTTCCACACAATTCCGACTTGACAGCTAATTTCACATTTATGTTGAATGTGGCCTGAAGATGATACACCGAAAACGAGCTTGTTTACAACATTTTGACTTTTGATGAAATGTTCAGATTGCCCAATTGCCTCGAAAGGAGACACAGTAACTGTCATGTTAATTTTGATCACTCGCCCCACGACTAATACCTCTCCAAACTGAGGCCACAGGACTCTAACTTGTTAAGTGATATTTCTGCTATCGGCACGTAGTGGTTTGCTTTTTATACACTGAACAAGATTGGACAGCCTGAACACTACTCACAAGCTGCTGTGGCCTAGCGTTTGTCCTGTCCAATGTGAGGTCAATCACACAGTGGTCGACACGATTGCCTCATGAAAACGTGGTCGAAATTTCAATACCGAACGTGGTAAAGCTATGTACTACTGACGACCTCTACCACAAGGGAACCTCGGGTAAAGTGTGTCTTTTCGAAAGGGGCTGCCTGCAGAGCCGAAGAATCCTGATAATATCAATAGCCTGAGAGACACGAGGAAGGTTGTCATTAGCTCTTTTACAGGCAAAAACAGTTTCTCAGCTAAATCTTCGGACAAAGCCAAGTAGTTCTTCAAGATGAGGCATAGAGAGATTATCAGATCAAGGCTCACAAACTCTGAGAAGATCCCTGCCAATGAACTCATCGTGGCTACCGGAAAGCATCGTGATGTCACTTGTAGAGTATGTCATAATGGAGGCTTGCATCCTAACTGGCACATTGACCATCTTTCGTAGAACAGGTCAAGTGAAGTATTGTCTCTAACGCGACACTTCTAGCATTAATTACCATCTTTTTCAAAGTGTTAGTGCGGAGCTCGAGAACTTCGATCAGAGGGGTGAAACAGAGTTGATGTCCTATTTTGTCAACACTTTATACCTAACCGTGAAAAGCACTTCAACAAATACGAATTCTTTCTCATGAGCAAGATTAGTTAATGTGATTTTGGCGTCAACCGTGTAACCACGGTCAAAAATCTTGAGAAACGGAGCCTCCACAATAGACCGTTGATCTACCGGACAGTGCGTGACATTCAGTGATCACTGCATTAAGAAAAGAATAGCACAAGAAACAGAAATCAAAGAAGAGACGGGAAGACTCTAAAACGGACGGTAGTGTACTTGCGTTCCTGGCTTATGATAGAACGTCAGAATCCAAGGAGCTTGCCAGACTCAATTTCACAGCAAGATCAACTGTACCGTAACAAAGTGCACAAGAGGAAATGACTGCTGTTTGCCGGTCTGATCAACTGGTGGAGGAAAAACTCAACGGCAAACACGACTGAATGATAAGCTATTTCCAACTACCTCCACGTCGGTAATCCGTTTCTTCTTATCTTTGACAAAGTGAAAATATTGCTTAATTTGACGTGCGGTTACATAAAAAAATCGTACATTGACAGTGGCGGGTTCACGACAATTCCGCTGCCTATGTACGAGTGTGTAAAGTGTTCAATTTTGCATAGATTTCATTCGAAACTATGTTCAGATAGACTTGGGATTTTTAAAATAAAATCTTGAACATTCAGAAGAGGGTTATGGATTGTGGAATGCCTGGAACACAAGTCTAGGTAACTTCATATCTTAAGATAGATCGTTTCATTGATCATGTTATCATTACACCTCCGTTATCCCTATAGCTATTGCATTTATTTATCAAGCTTATCGCCACGCAATTATGTTCTAGGACGTAAGCATGAATCTCTGTTCAAACACAATATGGGCTTCGCCAGCTGTCATGACTTAGGCTATCGACAGTTGTTATCAGCGGTAAGTGCACTGTTGTGAACACATACAACTGTACAAAACACCTCGTGTCAACCAAATTCAATCTAGCCTGGGATTTCATGGTTTACGTTTTTTCATCACCATGTTGCAACCATCTGCAAAATGTGAAGTGAAAAAAATGGTAGGCTTTGGTGCATAAACCTATGTACTACTGCAATATGTATGTCGTACTTTATCTCACCACGTACTGTGGCTGTCTTACTAGCCCCGTTCGGTTTGCTCTCGAACAAAGACTTGACAACGGTGACCAGTACGTATATGTCGTTATCCCAGCGATCAGGAGGCTTACCAACTTGTATTACAATCGATTGCTGAATTGGTCCAAGCAATCTCACTGTGTTCGATAGTGTTCCGCTCTAACAGTTTCATCGTCTGGTGAAAAGTTCTGTTTCAGAGACCATTTTGACAGTCTATTCTTGTTCGATTATTGGCTATATTGCCACCTGTATCTCAAAGTATTTTCATCCGTTTGACGTCAGTGTTCGTATGGAAACAAGAAGCTGACAATTTTTGTGGCGTAGGCCCACTTATACACATATAAATTTTCGTTATTCTCTTCAGCTGTCCTTCATCTCTGTTAGGCCTCCTGGGCAACCACCTTCAGGTGGAAGTATACAATCGTCAAACCTCCGAAAAGCAGTTTATTGTGTGTTCCACCTTCTTCACCTATCATCAACATTCTGACGGCAATACTCCGATGTTTTCCCTCCTGTATTCATAACTGTACAAATACCGTGTTGGTGAAGGTCTTCTGTTATCAGATAACTTGATTTCGGTCTGGGGCAGTGTCTGCTTTAGTTGACAACGCGCCCAGTCTAAGAAACCGTTGACTGAAACTAGCAAACATGAGGAAGCGAACCCAAAGGTGTGGGTGGGCTAGTTTGTCAAACGAGTTGTATGGGGGTGTTTCAGGCTTTATGTGTACCTCTGTTACTTGTTTCAGACTCAGCCGTATTCTATCTCATCAGTCATTTACCTGTTACTATTGTACTCTCACTGATGCCGTTTTCTTCCTGCTTGCTGATTACCGCATTTCTTGTTTCATTTTGTTCCGATTTCATCCATATTATAATTCGGTCGACACTTCTGTTGCCTTCCTTTCATAGTCACTTGACACTGTTCATTGAAATCAACAACATTATGATAAAATCAATAGTTGAGTTGCATTGAGTGAAACACCATAATGCTTAAGCCGCCTGACCCTAAGTGTGAAATCTGGAGCACAGCGGTCATGGCAACCAGTGATGGCACAATTCTACACTCCGTGGCGAATGATTTAGCCCCCTTTATTTAGCCAGGAGTGAGATGGGTACAATTTCTGTCTCCCGAACCGTATACGAGAAAGAAGGGGTATCTTGTGAAACACGGTGTATGCTGCCTCCATGTGAAACCAACCACTGACGTTTTCAGTTGTGCTTCTTCACGTCACTCCTGCCTTTTGAATTTTAGGGTGGAACTTGATGAGTAACCACAGTGAATGTTGGCTACTCCGCTGATTAGAGATACCGGCTATTTTCTTTCTGTTCACAAGCTTTCGCCCCTCTCTAAAAAAACATACACATAACGAATTTATCGACACACACAGTGTTCTCCTGAGGTATGCCACAGATTTATCATGCTTTTTGTGTGTGCATCGCACTCGTACCCGTACTGTTCAGTGATCTTGGTCATTTGACACTTAACTTTTGCTTCCCATACGCATTTCAGAGATACACATCTTGCTTTACTATACATGCAGACACTCCACAACTCATTTTAAGGTCTGTTATTTTCTTCTTAATTTCAGTTTTCGAAAAACCTGAAGAAAGTCGAACCTGAGTTACATTCACCTGTGATTGCTCATTTTCACGAATGGCTTACCAGCGTCGGTCTAATATTCACTCGAACACGACACTTGGATGTAGCCACTGTGTTCACGACACACGCCACTTTGCTGGGTCGCTACTTATGCGCCTCCTCAGTTGATCTGTACAACAATTTGCCGAATTTCGACTTAGACAAGGTGGGCCTCATACTTAAACACTTGAATTTCATTCGCCTTTGTCCTTGCATTAGCGGCTACCTAGGTAATTCTCTCCATAAGGCGAAAGTAAGGTAGTTAGTTGTTTGCAATTTTTTACTCGACCTGTTTATAACTACAATTATTTTGACTGCTTCTCATGCGCACAGGAAATTGTTTGCTACTTTTGCTTATACTGTCACCTTTTCTCGATCTGCACCGGAGCACTCTCGTGTCACTTATGAACAAGAGTTAGATAATTCACTACCATTCTTAGAAGTCCTTATTTCTAGGCCCTTAGACGGTACACTTAGCAGGTCTGTTTACCGAAAAGCCACATGGAGTGGGCAGTACCTACAGTTCTCTTCATTTTCGCCCGTGACTCACAAACGTAGTCTGGTGCGAACTATTTTTCACCGAGCAAAGAAACTGCACAGCCGACAACCCAAAGTTTGAAGAGGAGCTCTTGCAGGCTGTTCTGCCTGCGAATGGATATCCGGTCGTTCTTTGTCGGAGAACTCTGCCTCTCATGTTGTCTACCAGTTCACCTGCTGTTGCAATGACTCACATTGACAGAACGACCGAAACTTAAGACAGAGGAAGGTGGAGCGCATCCCCAAGTGGCTGGTGCAAACAATGACTCAAGACGGAAATCCGGCGTCTTCGGTCGCAAAAGGCCCACTCGCAACAGGTCATGTGATTGACCCCGTCACTTCGTTCATGGCCCTGTTTCGCAGTCGCAACCCTTAGGTTGTTGGCATTCTCCGAGGCATTGTTGATTACGCATCACGTACCGACCCTCCGTTGGCAAAATGTGCTGGCGCAACCAATTTCGTTACCGTGGTAGTGAACCCTGTTTACACCCATGTGGTGTTCGTTCATTTCATTGTCTTGTCGCCACGTGCTTGACCTATATAACCAAATGTTTTGTGTAAGCGACTGGTGATAATGAACGAAATGCTTGCATCTCGCAATACCAGTCTTCTTGCCGTCATGGTGAACTGGATAAAGGGGACTCAATGTTTCGAACTTTCAAGGAAGTCGACTGAAATTTTGCTGAGAAGTTCGCCCGAGTGTGGTTGCGTTTTGAACAGTGCAGCAGTAATCTCTATAACACTCACGAATATGGATATAACTATATCAGGTAGACGTGGCTGATAATCCTGGGCCACCTGTAGGTCATCACATTTCGCCAGGACGCGTTATAATAAGCAAACCGCACGCGCTCGCTGGTTTGAGTTTGCAGGTTTGTCCTAGTGGGTTTGTACAATTTTAATTTTGAGCCCCATCCAAGGCTGCTACTGCTTGGGCTGCCCAGACTCCTGACAGCAGAGCACATAACGACAATTAGGCTGAAAAATACAAATGTACGGACAATTAGCGGATGAGAAGCTACGAGTTAACGATCTGACAGTTAAGGGTGCACCATTTGCTCACACTATCTTTTATATGCGCGCCCTGTTCTCATGACCCCGGAAACCAGATGACGGTTTTCCGGCGAACTGAAATCCTCAGATGCAATTTGTTCCTAATTAGTCAATCGTTTTGCCGCGTTCTGATTGGTCCACCCGCCAATCAGGTTTACGCCTGTCACGTGGTTTTCAGGTCTGTCATGTACTGCATCGTGCTAGATCGCTTAAGTGTGGTGAGCAACATTACTGTCTACACTTGAATTGGATCTGATTATCCGTATTTGTGACACGAGTACTGCGTGGGCTAACTTCGGAAAAACCCAAGCGTTACTTTAAGACAACTTATTAAACTGTTTTACCCCAAGCACTGCGTTGTAATTTATTACTTGATGAAACTGCCCAGTTGTCCTAGGTGGCATGCAAATTTGCCGTGCAATTTAGTGACTGGTCGGAGCTTACGTTTACAAACGTTCTACTGCAACCGACCTAGAATGCTGTCAAGCAGCCATGCTTAACCATGACCATTGTCTCACTCACTTGCCCTGTATTTTGAAGTCTGAATGCCATTTTCTGGGAAATGTCCTAGCCACCCGTAAATCCGTTCAGACCGCTTTGGTCCGACGTATGGTCATCCGGAGAAAGTATACACATTGTCCCCCTTGGCCAACGTCTCCATACTAGAGGAAGATAAACTACACGCCAATCCTTAGCCGAAACTGGTCCACAAGATACAATGGGTACCCTGGGTAGTTGGTCACCATGCAGTGAGCATACGAGCCGATATACTGGCTTCTAATGGACTATGGTCGTAATGGAATCTTTACTGTGGGAACCCAAAACCAGGTTAATGGAAGTAGCAGTCTTGTTGATGACGCCTTACTTTCACCTATAGCGTGGTTGTTTGTTTGCAAGGTGTTGGCAGTTAGATGTTGAATGTTTGACTGTAGGCAGCTATTTTTTTTAGTACTCAGGTCCCTTCCTATCCCCTTACTTTTTTTCTTTCCTCTTCCTATACAAGGTTCGCTTTCTTTATGGTTATGTGGCAGTTAAGCATCAATGTAAACCACTAATGCATTGCTGTCTATGATGATGATAATAATATTAATAGTTTACACGAAATGTATCCGTAGCCTTGTGATTATGTCTGCAGTGGCCGTGAAGCGTTGACAAACGGGCTTATGCCCACGGGTCAGCCAACCACATGCGTTGTTCCTCGTTGTTCTTCTTGATGTGTTAAGTTTTATACAGATTTCCACGTGTACCGCACGATCCACAGGGAAATCTAACTTCTATGGGAGCATATTGTTCGATTTCTATATCCTTGTGCTGGTTACTGCCCTGTGCTGTAGCAACTGCCGTGGTCGTTCATGCTTACATCCCTCTATCTCCTCGATTGACACGTTGCACAGGAAGCCGGAGATCGTAACATCTACCATCGCTATTGTCTGGAGCGTGCGGCCGTGCATTGTGCTCATGTATTCACGACTGTTAGCAAGATCACTGGCTTAGAAAGCAAATATTTGCTGCGACGTGAACCGGACGTGATTACTCCAAACGGGTTAAACGTGATCAAGTTCGCCGCCCTCCATGAATTTCAGAATCGTCATGCCATGGCTAAAGAGAAACTGAACCAGTTCATTCAAGGGCATTTTTACGGGTTAGTAGTCTATTGTTTATCCTGTTTCTCTTCAAATTTATCATCATTTGCTTTTACATGAGGTCAAAAACCTTTCCCCAGGGGAGTCACATTACTCGCTACGGCTTGTTGATGTCCTCACGACTGATATTTCCCCTCCCAAATTTCGGATACAACGGATTTGCAAACTAAAATCTAAAAGTTAATGTTCATCACACAGATTTTTGTCGGTACGGCTTACTTTTTTGTCTCATAATTCCATCACTTTCCGAGGCTACCTTACCAACTGTTCACAGCATACTCCTAATCGAATTGTTAGCGATTTTCAGTTTGCTAAGTGGTAACAATATAAGTTCATATGTTCACTGGGCACTAACTCAAATGAATGCAATTGTCAAGAAAGGGTTGAAATTCCGGTGATGTTTTTTGGCATCAACCATTCTTGTTGGATGTGGACAACTGGATGAATGAAGTGTGTGTTACCCTTTTCTCCGTCTTTCTTCCAAACATTTAACTTTCCATTTGGATGTATCAAGGTTAACTCTAGTTTGACTGTCCAACTCATCCGGTTCTGCTGGTCACTGCAACATCGGTAAGTTGGCGGTGTACTCAAATCTCTTCTTTTTACAACGCTTTACAGGTGTACCGTTAAAGCATATGTGAACTAGAGCGTTATTCTTCTATCAGCGCCAAATTCTCCGCATAAATTCTGCAAACCGAAATAACTTGTGTAGCCAAGGTTCGTATTTAATAGGACTAGCTTTACTCTATTTTCAGAATGTAACGTCTTTTGAGCTAGACGTCATTCTTGGGCGATCGTTGCCAAATGAAACTTCATGATCCCCAGGCCTCTTATGGTGTTCGATCCATCTTTTCAGACCTCTTCTGTTCTCTCTTGCACTTTTACAGTGTGACATATCAACAGTCTACCATTCTTTTAGAGATTCTACCAGACCATTTTGCTCCTTGGATTTCTCGGTGTTCTACTGCCAACACCTGTATGCGCTAGTGGAAGTTATTTGCATGCGTGGGATTCATCTCAGATTCAGAAAGGTGTCTAGTTCGTTGCTATGGCGCCCAACCTCCTAAGTGTGAATAAAACCTAGAGTCAGGTGGAAACGAATCGTGGGTATGGTCAAACGGTGGCGTCAAACGTGACCTTATTTGAGTGTTGATCGTTTTCACTGGCGTTAAATGCATATTTTTTTAGTTCAGTCCGTGGTTGGCCTCATTTGGTTTGCCTGGCGCATTCAGACCTGCGTTGCTAACCTTCACTTCGTAGAACATGTTTTCGCACCGTCTGTGAACCCGTCCGAAGGTTCATTTAACCAGTTTGTCACGATAATCTCGAGTCGTTACGCTTTCCTTGCATTGGGATGGCTGCGATTTTGCCCCACGTTGCTTCCGGATTTGTTCCTCCAATTTTTTCATTCCTGACACTTTGTTGGTACATTGGGTCGAATGACACTGAAGGGCGATCAGTTTTCGATTGAGCATCACCTCCGTGTAGTGATTGAAGGTTCGAAGTTGTTCTGTAGTACCACAGTAGTCTCCAGTATGCCTGGTGCAGTCCCCCCCATTTCAGCTTTCTGTAGCGTCCGCCTGAACGTGTCCACCAATCGTTCCATTTGGTCGTTAGACTGTGGATGAAGTGGTAACGATTTAATTTGATTGGTTCAGTTTTTGCGACAAAAGTAGCCGGGGTTGTGACGTAAGCTGCTTGCCATTGGCCGTCACGGGTTTCTGGGTACCTAAATCGACGGATAAGTTGACGCGACGTAAGAACTTCAGTAGGCGTCCACAATGATTGGGAAATTACCTCCTCTTAATGGTCTTATGAAATTGACGTTCACATGTGACCTTTGAATATTTGGGATTGGTCAGGATTGCAGAAGTGTTTTGCACTGCGATATTGAGGCTAATGCGTCTTGTGATTATGCGCATGGCAGATTTTGTATTTCACCGTCCGTAGCCAGCCAACAGACAGACGTAAGTGGGCGCAGGAACCTTCAGCTGGTTCATACCCGGGTGACCAGTATGAAGCTGTCGGGTCACGCGGGCACGAGGTTTTTTGATATTATTACGTGTCCACCGAATAGCATGTAAACTCTGAGAGTTGACATAGTTGTTATGTATGAACTGCCGGACTTGCGGACTAGACTGCTTCCGATGGCACTCACCAAGCTTCTGGAACCCGTGGCTTCATTCGTTCGTTTTTTGAACCATTGCAGAAATGTTTACTAGAAGTTCAGGGATTCAGATTACTTCGAATTGAACACCGTCCGCGCTTGATTGCAAACTTCCCGTTCGACTGGCTCAGTTCAGAAGGGGGCACTGGGCTCGAGCTTCGCTCTTGTTAGAGCTCATCAGTTGTGCATATCCTCGTCTGGAGCCGAATTTGTACCCCGGCTCTCGTGCTTGTGAGACCATAAACATGGTCGAATGTTCCATGCGTTTGATCACAACCTTGTTTGAGTAAAGTTCACCCCGCACGATTATTTCGAAAGGAGAATGCACAGAATCGTTTTGTTCAATTCAATCGGTAGTCCTGTAATCAGGACTTCTTTGTTAGGTTAAAATTACTGACTCAGTTGAACCGACTGAGCATGGTTTCGGTGAGCACCACCCACACGTGATGGCAGCCTTTGCATTCGGTTTCGGCTGAGAAAGAGCGAATTGTCTCCGAAAAGATGTGCTTTACTTGTGGTCCGATGCAGGTGCTTGCGATAACAGTGTCTTTAGGTTCACGAGACTGTGATCCGATGGAAAGTGATAGAGCGTCAGTTTGCGCGGCAGACATCATGGACAAGTGCTTGATGTCGGTCACGATTCAGCAACATAGTGGCTCAGCTTTACATGGGAACGCCCTTTTCGTCTCAAACACACACAGCCAACAAGAAATCGGTCGAGGTGCATCTTGTGGAACTTTTTGCTAGCGAACATTGCGGCTAGGACATCCTCAATCTGATCGTAGTTCTTTTTGATTGCAATCAAGGATCGGGCTACATGCGCCTTTTTGTGACCCATCGGGAAATACGTGGAAAATCACTACACTGATCCCATGCTTCAGTGCCTCGACTGCGACCACAATATCCAGCTTGAGGTCGCAGTGTGCTATCAGCACGTCTAATCAGAACCGACGACCAAGACCAGGTTTATTTCTTTGCCAGTAGTTTGTTCGATGGTGTTCTTACGCTACACATGGCCGGTCAGAACACGTTGTAGCGAGTGACAAGATCCAGAAATGAACCGAATGACGAAACGTCCATCGGATGCGGCATTTTGTTGGTGGCTTCGATTTTTCCAACTACGAGAAGATTTCAATGAGAGATCCGAAGTATATTCAAGTTGACCATCACTCACGTTTGATCGCCACTTCCGCATTCAGATAGACTTTCCAGCCAGCCTCTTTCGAAAAGAAGCACTAGACTCAAGTTTCGCTCTCATTAGAGATCACCAGTAGTGCATATCCTCGCCACGGCCGGGATCTGAACTCCGGACATTCCAATCATGAGGCAACCGTGTTGACCACTGCGCCATTGACCTCATATTAGGCACGACCGAATTATCAAATCTGAACGCTCAACCACTTCCGCTTGTGAGCAATGATCAGGTTGCCCGATCGTCTCGAGAGGAGACACAGTTACTGCCTGTTAACTCCAATCGATAACCCCGCGATTAGGACTTCCGAGACAGGTCGAGATCACAGAACTCATTAAACCTGCAAGGCGATATTTTAGATTACTGATGAGTAGTCGGGGATTTGGTTTATTTTCAAGTTGGAATGACTGGAGTTCAAATCTCGGCCGTGGCGGGGATATGCACTACTGTTGATCTCTAATGAGAGCGAAACTCGAGTCTAGTGCTTCTTTTCGAAAGAGGCTGGCTGGAAAGTCTATCTGAATGCGGAAGCGGCGATCAAATGTGAGTGATGGTCAACTTGAAAATAAACCAAATCCCCGACTACTTATCAGTAATCTAAAGATTCGAAGTAATTGATTAAACGTATTGACGGATGCGAAATTCAATCCTGGGTGCGACAGTCCTTTACCTGCTTTAGTTGTGGCTGATCGGCGTCCGACCCCATCGCAGTGATGTTATTCAAGTATGATGTTGTTCCTGGTATTTCTGTGAGCATCGTGTCCATGATCTGCTGGAGGGTAGTTGAAGCAGTCTTCACATCGAATGGCGGCTGAATGCGCTGAAAAAGCCTCAGTGTCTGTTGATTTCCAGAAGTTCCTTGGGTTCCTCGGCGAGATTCCTCTTGAGAAAGTCAGGTGCCACTGTGTAGCTTCGCAGACAGATTGGGAAGGGACGACAAATACTGGTTTGTGTCCAGGGCATCGTTCAAACCTGCAGAGAAGTCGGCGCGAATATGGACGAACCCACTTGCTTTCTTGACCTCTACAATCAGCGCAGCCCGCGCTGATTAGTTGACGTTTTGAAACACCCCAGATTTCTTTCAGGCGGTCCAGCTGTGTCCCCAGTGAGTAGTGCTACACACGTAAGTGGGCTTTTTGAACAGGATGTGGGTGGGAGTCTGCACTCGGCGACAGACCAGCTTTCGTTTTCGTGCCGCATTTTAAACCACATTGGAACACATCAACGTGCTATTGACACAGAAGATCGGTGAACCTCACACCAACCTATACGAGAATCGGCGGGTGGTGTTGACGTTGCATACTGTGTTCAGCCATGGAGAAAATCACCACATGTGTTACCTCTGCGTTTCACAACACAACCGGCTGCATTCAGCACAGTGTAGCTAGTTCGATGCACTAGTGGCTTGCCATTTGTTCTCCAAGTGCGGTTCGAAGTAACGGTCATGTCAAAAGCAATGCCCGATTGAAGCCGGATCAGAAGATCTTCAATGGACGCTCGCCGCTTCACCAGTCCGACTTTGTATGTACCCGAGATTGTATTGGGAGTTGAAGCATGTTCCTCAGCTGGTCGACTTCTGAACTCCGGTTAATAATTTGACTTCCCTGTCACCCCGTTTATTGCGTCTAGGACATTTGCACTTCTCGAATAAACAGAGTCGTACAAACTGCTAGTCACTGCACTGCCAACAGGATATGAGAAAATTCGGAAACAATCGCTGGAACCCGATTGATCCTGTTGGCCGCATAGTCCGCATTACATGTGCCATTGATCCTTTATGGTAAAGTTCGATCATGTTAGTGTCGTACTTGTGGTTGAGCAACCTTTTGCACTCAGTGGTGATCATTTGCAGGTTCATTTCACGATCCACTTCCATCTTGCTGAAGATGCAGGTCTGTGTGTTGACATCAGTGTATAGATGGAGACCACAGACAAAAAACAAGCAATTGAACGGATCATTGGGCGCAGCTTAGATTGTTCACACCTGCCACTGACTCTTCCGGTATATGTCGCAGTTATGGACTTCGTTACTGATCAACTGGCACCAGACATTGAACAGTGATAATTATTTGCCAATGATCTGCTCAACGCCCGTTGACAGTCTCCTCTGAAGTGGAATCCCAATGTCTCATGGACAGGATGCTGTTGGCATACCGTTTGTTTCCTATTTCATGATTCGAAATGCACATTCGAGATCTGATCAAAATTGAAATCGGTTATCGAATTTTCAATGGGACGTATAAGTCTGCTTGGTTGCTCGCCAGCGTTTGAAACAGGATCTTAAGGATTGAATCATTGTCTCAACCAGTTTTGTTTGCGGCTTATATCGTTGAATCACCTGGACTTACTCGAACGTTACAGACATCGTGGGTCCTTCGTCGCTGTCTGTTGTGTCGGCGGAACAGTAGCGATACCTAAACTATTCATAGTGTACCTCTCACCATCTGGACACATCTGCAGTCCCCAAAAATCGATTCCCATGGCACCGAAAATGAAAAAAATGCGGAAAGTGAGTTTGTTAGCTCCGTCTGAAATTTTCGCACAACTGTACAGTGTTTAGCGGGCAAAATGGACCTTAAACAAGGACTAGAAGGCCTGTTACCTTCTGGAAACACTCCAAGCAATTCGATTGTTTGACTGACTTCTAATCGGTATACTCAACCAAATGTTGAAGTTGTGGAGCATTGTTTCCCAACTCTGACTGTAGATTTAAAATCTGCTGTTAAGATTCATCTGTCCTAGCAAGTCACCCAAGTAGAATAAGTAAATTTTACATAAGATGCACCTAGCAACAACGAGTATACGAACCAGTTAAATTGTTTCACTTGTTCGAGCGCTAATGGCGCATTCACTTCCATGACTAGGCGGTTGGTTGTTTCATCGTCTTCTGTGCGCACAAAACCCATTGGTGGCTAACTACAATTGCCCCCAACAATTGCTAACAACTCCATGTTATAATTAGTTGGTAATATCTTCCGAGACCTCAACTAGACAACGTCTTTTTTGACATTTGCGTCTACCCCTTGCGGAAAGGTGAAACTTCAGGACGTCGATTCTAATGTGAAGAAATACAAGCTCTCCTTGAAAACGTAGATTTCTACTAGAATATGCCTTCTACCGGTGTAACTACGGAACGCTGTTCGACGCTGCTCGTATATCACATCCAGGAGTTGGAATGTCTGAACCATTCATTTGGTTGAGTACGAAGAGGGATATTCCTAACTGCTGCTACGCTTACCAACATTTCAACATCCATGTCATTTCCGTTAGGTCGTTTGTCCATCTCAACGAGCGCTCTGACCGTATGCATTGTTAGACTGTCACCACACTCGAAAAGTTAAAAATATTCTCTCCAGTATGTGGATAGATTTGTGTGGTAACCCGACGATTTTTTGGTTCCAACACATCATCTCTGGCATCCACGTTCGTAGCCGGATAGATTTGACGTTTCGGTGTGCTACATGCCACAATTGCCGGTCTCGGTTCCCAGATTGCATCTCATCTGATGGCTAACACGACTCTGACTTTCAACGTGTCTGCTCAACCACCTATCATCTACACGCCAACGGAATCGTCAAAAATATTCACGGGATCCCAAGAGCTGCATTAATCGCTGAACTGGAAGCAACTGCCTAACTTGGTGGTATATCGCCTACGTTTTTCAACTCGCGAATGTCTGTTGCAACAGCCAGTGTTCTCCAGCGTAACTCACCGGAGGCACTGGCTGACGCTTATGCGGTCAGTCACCAACTTGGATTCTACGGTATTTCCTGACTAGTGATTGCATGGACCACCTGCCCCAAATGGCCTGTCTGTCTCTACGGTCGTAAGGTAAATCATTTTCCATCCAAACTCAGCGATACGCTGCATGTTTTTATACTTCGTTATATGCTTCGAAAACCTACAACCAGTGCACACGTGCTTTTGTCCTGCTTTGAAACCGTCGGACAAATACTGCACGATAGATTAAAGCATCGCGTGTGTCATCTGCTCACCTCATTCCTACACACTTGCGTGAATAATTCACTTCAACTACACTGTCGAACCAGCCCCACTTAAGCATGTATAAAATGCATTCCGGCCTATCAGTTCATTTTTGAGGTTGCTTCGTTATCGCTGTTTTACCGTAACCTCAGCTAGTGAGGCGCTGCACGGTAGTCCTATTATCTGGTCGCCGTTTGTCTATACATCACGTGGTACTCATACCTTGTTAGAATCGTTTAGCATACAGTATCTTAATTTCAAGTTCGTGTTGTCCACTGAATTGCTAACACAGTCAGCTAATTGCGAGTATTCAGACAGCTAAATTTGTTCGGTGGCGCCCGACCAACCCGGTTTAATCCAAGTTCACGGTTAACTTGACCGACCGACCGACCTAAACTCAACCCGACTCACCTAGTTCGGATCAGCATCACGAATGACGTGAGGCACAAGCTACAAATCTACAAAACTTATTGTATCTGCATGTTCTCTAGCCACAATAGCGTCGTTGTCAAGGGTGACTATTACTCGGACCTGCAATTCTCCTTAAGTCGAGGCAGCTCTGGCGTAATCATTTTGGTCGAAAATTTAGGCATCGAAGACAATCGTGTTGACGCGAAAGCGACTTACAATCAAAAGAGCACCAAAAAAAACATCTATATAACACGTAAATGGCGGCTTATCATATATAAGCGAATAACAAACTAAGTATTACTGATGAGTAGTCGGGGATTTGGTTTATTTTCAAGTTGACCATCACTCACATTTGATCGCAGCGTTCGCATTCAGATAGACTTTCCAGCCAGCCTCTTTCGAAAAGAAGCACTAGACTCGAGTTTCGCTCTCATTAGAGCTCGTCAGTAGTGCATATCCTTGCCACGGCCATTCTTCTCTTGATCGTTGCTCACAAGCGGGAGTGGTTGAGCGTTCAGATTTGATAATTCGGTCGTGCCTAATATGAGGTCAATGGCGCAGTGGTCAACACGGTTGCCTCATGATTGGAATGTCTGGAGTTCAGGTCCCGGCCGTGGCGAGGATATGCACTACTGGTGAGCTCTAATGAGAGCGAAACTCGAGTCTAGTGCTTCTTTTCGAAAGAGGTTGGCTGGAAAGTCTATCTGAATGCGGAGGCTGAACAACTTGAAAAAAACTAAGTATTCGTGTTTTGACGTATCATAACCCTGATAGCACTGTACAACTTGTTGTGGATCGCTGATTGAACATGCGGAGGATTGCAGAGTGTGACAGAGGGATGAGTTGATGTGAGAATAACCTTTGATTTGCACTTGTTCTGTTGTGTGAAGATGTACAAGTTTCGGAAACAAAAATCTCAGTACGACCGTGTACCGCTTAGCTCGTGTCACAGAGTCCTGGTGACGATGTGTTGGCATTCCGGTTCCAAGCCTCGAATAACGTGAACTCGTGAGTTGGTCTGACGGCTTCTTGGCTTGATGATTTTCGTGACCAATGAGCGAGATAATGTATGTTTGGAGGTTGGGTGATAGACGGGATGATGCCGACACCAGCTGCGTCGGGCGAGCTGGACCTGCCAGCCGTGTCGGACGCACAGTGTATGNGCTGCGTCGGGCGAGCTGGACCTGCCAGCCGTGTCGGACGCACAGTGTAGGGTGAAAGGTCACAGAACTTCAAATCGTGTTGTGGTATCGACTGCGACAGGTCAACGCGGTTATCGGTGTAGACATGAACAAAAATGTGTCATTTTCAAGTTGACCATCACTCACATTTGATCGCAGCCTTCGTATTTAAATAGACTTTCCAGTAATCAAAAATGTGTCAGTTATAAATGTCCGGTCAAAGGGATACACACAAGTACTCCCCTTTAGGGAATTGACAGTTGAAAATTCGCTTAAATTAGGCCCTGGTTGTACGGAGCAAGCAGTGTAGCGGTGCGGCCAATGAACCTGTCTACCCAAACGCGTCGTGCGTAATGGTGATGTAGTTGTGCCTGCAGTTTTTTTGGATGTATTTAATGTACAATGTCTTAGGCAAGTCGGTAGCGGTATCCTATTGTAAATTTGGGGTTGTGTGTTCGATCAAATCGCTATGCGCTGGTCCACTGAGATGGTTTGACTTGTGTTGGGAAAGTGTATGACGGAGTATTTATCGTTTCGGGATATGACGAGAAAGGGACCATCGTGAATCAGGTGCGGCGAAAGTTCTGAGGGTAGAATGTGTATGCCGAATTACTTTAGAACGCTGACAACCAATGCAAGTTTCTGCCCAACCTCTAATCTCTTTGTTCATATTCGGCCCTAAATCCGCTGAGTTGTACTGTGACACGAAATCCTGGGTGTGACGCATTGTGTCAAACATTGAAAACCTGTCGTGGCATGGCTGACGACACTAGCCGTCAGGGTATAGTAGTAAAAATATCACAATCATTAGTATCGGGACAGATATACGGTGCAGCCGGTTGAATTTTGCGCGAACATGGGACGGTAGTCAAGGCGGATAACTACTACTCTTCTTTTTGTAACCTCGCCATTTCAACGAAATTCACAGTAGACGAGGTATCGGCTGAGTCCGCGTCTGGATGTGAGAGTGCACCAGCAACAGTGTTCTGAGCACCTGGAATGTGTTCAATATGGTTGGTGAATTGGGCAATATAATATAGGTGGCGTGCTTCCCAAAGTAAAAACCTATCTGGTTTTGTTTCAGTGGCCCTGGTTAGGGATTCGTGATCTGTATAAGCGGAAAATTGCGTGTCTCCCAAAAGGTGTCGAAAGTGACGTACTACCCTGTAGATTACTAGCAATTCACGTTCAAATGTGTTATAGCGTGATTCGGCAGATGAAATTTTGTACGAGAAAAATCCTAATGGTTGCTGGAAGTCGCTACAGCTTTAAGAATTGTTTGCTCGGCCTATATTGTGACCGCTGACGGTTAGAAGCTGGGTAACTGGCTGCAATCGTTTGGTGTTTTCATTGCCAGTGATACATCATCGCTCATGAGCAAAGGTGGTTGAGCATTCAGATTTGATAATTCGGTCGTGCGTAATATGAGGTCAATGGCGCAGTGGTCAACACGGTTGCCTCATGATTGAAATGGCCGGAGTTCAAATCCCGGCCGTGGCAAGGATATGCACTACTGATGAGCTTTAATGAGTGCGAAACTCGAGTCTAGTGCTTCTTTTCGAAAGAGGCTGGCTGGAAAGTCTATCTGAATGCGGAAGTGGCGATCAAATGTGAGTGATGTTCAACTTGAAAATAATACCTTATCGGACATTTTGTTTACTCCTTAACTTTGTCTTCCTATTTCTAAAATGTTTCTCTCACGCGTAAATGCACGCTAATGCTATCATTATTTCATTCATCCCTTTCTCTTAAGACATTACGATTTCGACCTTGACAAGACGCTCTACTTTTTCATTGCTGGTCGTTACGAATTTCAAAACAAGGGTGCCGACATATTCATCGAAGCATTGGCTCGTTTAAACCATCAGCTCAAGGTAAGCAATCAATTTTCCCGTTACTTTCTGGTTATGTACGTACTCATTGCCTTAGAAATGTTGTATAAGGAAAATCAAGCGTTTACGGAGCTTTTTCTGCCCCACTTTTGATCGCCTTCAGTGTTCGATGACGTTACCTCCTCCCGCCCTTCCTCTTTATTTTTACGTAGAATACATTCTAGAGTTAGTGTTGTAAGATAAAATTTCCGATGGCGTCGGTCTCCTACTTTTCTTGCTTCGAATTGTGCTGAGAATACCATCCTTATCTTTGTCACCTCACGAAGAACCCAGTGTGCTTTAACCAGGTTGGTTGCGGGGGTTCGTCGGCACGGAATATATTTTCTTTCAAGTTACTGGGTATTTATTAAACGTTTTCAGCAGTCTATGTCCACGCTCTTGATGTTAGATTTAGCGGTTAATTTTAGCTACGGGGGTAATTACATAACGTATATATGAAACGATCGGCGCTTGCGTTTCAAAGGCCGGAAGATTGCTCGTCAGCGTGTGCCTTCTCTGGTGACAGAGATGCGAATCTTTCTATAAAAGGGATTGTTTGCACTTCATATGCACTTATCCCTGCTGTATGGTCATGAAACTTGATTTACTGGAGAGTTTTTTGGTCCGTGTTTAGATAACTTTGTGGAATGGAGTCGATGAAACTTGTTTAACATTCTGGATTATCTTATGATACTCTTTGTCAGCCCCTGATTTGGAATTGCATTATTTACTTGCTGTCGCGTTCTCCGAGCCTAATTAGAACGAAAGGATGTTTTTACCAGCCTAATCCGTTGGCTCTCGTTTCTGAATTCCATTTAAGGCACTCGTTTCCGACATCCGTGTTGTGCAACTTAGACACCCTGAAAAACTTCTCTTGTAACCCACCATTTTTCAGTAAGCATCTCGGCGATCTTAGCTTTATATAGCCATTAGGAGAAGCAACATAATACACGGTTTAACGGTAATTTCCTCTAACTCCACCATTCGTAACCAAAACCAATGTGTTGTATTCCTTTTTATTATTCGGCTCATCTATCTAATATGTTCACATTTTTCGGAAACTGCTCTGTCTAATTCTTTTGCCTATCAGGTTGCAGTAAATCTGTTTGCGCTAACATTTGAGTAGTTACTCTTGTATCGTCCTACTATCACATCTTTCGTGTGCATTCTAGCATCCGCTTTTTTTTATCTTCGTCACAAATCGGGCAACGTAATATTCGCTAATTTTACTTGGGATGCTTTTTTTCGTTCTCATAGGTCATCTCGGGTACCCCGAATTTCTTCCTTATCGATACCACCCCAGCGCATATGTAGCCTTTGTTCTGCTCATTCGTGAGCTTCATATATCAGATCGCTTGGTTTTAGCGACTGTTTGTCATTTTTTGTCCCACTTCAGTCATTAACTTCCCCAATTTCTCGTTTCAGCAAGCCCAAAGTGAGATCACAGTTGTGGCATTTCTCATCTTCCCTGCACATACAAACAGCTTCAATGTAGACTCGTTTCATGCACAAGCTATCGTTAAGCAACTGCGTGAAACTGTCAACTCCATTCAAGGCGACATGGGCCACCGATTGTTCGAGGTTTGTCTCCGAGGTAGAGTGCCCCAAGGTTCCGATCTGTTGACGCAGGTAGGCAGTTTGCGTTTGTACAGTTTTGCCCAGGTAAGTGTAATCTCGTTCAGTTTTTGGCCAATTCTGATGTGTCGTGACATCCAGCAATGTTATACTGTGTATATTGCTAGTGATCTTTTGTACATGGACATTCGAAATTAGGGAATTATGGTGTATATGACATCTGTTTTTATGGGCCTTTCTTAGCATAGCTAGCAAAGCTTGGTTTATGTGCTTTCAGTTTCCCCTTCATTAATACTGCAAACCTAAAGAAACGAAATACTTCAAGGGCAGTATTGTACAGTCGAATATTGGGTGTCTCTATCATCAGTAGCGATGTGTTCTGGTTGCTGATCCAGGTTGATAGTTACGTTCGCGTGTAATAAACGACTGAGCAACTCTGCCAGTTGGCCTGTACTTCAATAGTTCCAGGTCGAACTTATGAGCTGCTAGGTCGACCAGCGAAGGAATTGTGCGTAAGACTTGTTTGTTGCAGTACGCTTTCTTCCAACCTTTATTTTCTGTTAGCTTCCTTCGGATCAATGACTCTAACCCTTCGATTTCAACCAAGCCACTCTGTGGGTCCCGTAGCTTATATTATCGCTTGGCCTGTTTCATACCTGTTCCGGTTTTCTTCGTTCCCTTTGCTGAATCCCAAATAAACGGTGAATAAGCACGATTTCATACATTTTAGCTCAGTCCCTTATTAGGAATGGGGTATTCTGTCAGTGGGTTGACTCCGATCTAATTCTCATCAAATTTGCTAGTCTTCTTTTCTCAAACCCAAAAATTGTCACTGCTACAACGACTTGTGAACTTTCCCCCATCCATTCGTAGCATATTCCATCTTCGCATCGCTTTCCCTCTATAACGTAAAACTTCCTTCTCATCCAGGACGATGTGTACCGCTTGAAACGTTGTATCTACGCCGCGCAGCGGAACAACTTGCCACCGATATGTACACACAATGTGGTGCAAGACAACGTTGATTTGGTTCTGTGCAATTTACGACGGTGTCGTCTGTTCAATGATCGTCATGACCGTGTGAAAGTCAGTCCATTTTTTTGTTTAATAACTCGTCGTGGGTTTTCACTGTTTTCCTATTAATGGACACGGGGAGAAACAAATACACCCACTATATTCAGCATACACATAATCAGCATCGATGGTATTCCGGTATCTCCGTTGTCACTGATATCATGATGTTTCCGCTTTTGAATGACCTGTCCCTGATGAAACCTGCTCAATATGTTACCATGTGAAATTATATAAACCTGGATCCATAAGTAGCTTACCAATTTGCTCTTTTTCGTTACTGCTTTTGTATACGGAGTATTTCTTTCGCACTGTGGATGCCAATGAATCACCATAAAACAATTCATCGATTTTGGTGACAGTACGTATGTCTCAATGGACACCAACTTAATATTCCTAGCTCTTCAGTGTTACATTCCGTTTCACCCAAATACTTTGATATTAACTGTTTGATCGTGCTTGGCTTCCTGCTTTTGTGTTATATACGCCCCATTCATTCTGTTAAGGTCCGATTGCTGCAGTCTACCTGTACACGATCTTTTTTAGTGCACGTAGGCAACTAGGCATTTAAAAGTACACTGGAACAGCTGTGTTCGTTTATTAAACCACAACCAAAAACGTGTGCACATGGATCAGTCTGCTGTACAACGTCACTTCTTATGTCACAGGTGACCATAAATTTCTCGCTCGACTCTTATTTGGATATCCGTCCGTACACTGAGGTCCGTCTCATCTGCCGATTTAATCATTGTTCAGCTTCTCCAGACGAAACGAAATAAATGTGTGCAAACTAAAATTGCTGACTGCTGGTTAGCTTTATGAAATCACCTGTAAAATGTTTTTTCGCAAATTTCCTTTGCACATTTGTGCAGGTTTAGCCTTACTTGCCTTCTGTGTGGCTCTTGGATTTCCCCACGCTTTTCACCCTTATATCGTTCATTTTGTTTCACCTCCCTGTTCCATTCGCGTAGGTTATTTTCCATCCGGAATTTCTCAGCTCAACTAACCCGTTGCTCCCCATGGATTATGAGGAATTTGTTCGAGGCTGCCACTTGGGCGTATTCCCATCCTACTATGAGCCATGGGGCTATACACCAGGTCAGTTGAATATCTACGTTTCCATATGCATCTACTTTTTTTGGGTAGTTTTTTCTGAAACAGTTTCTAGGTTCCACCAAAAGAATGCTTGCTACAACGTTATCTACTGGATTATTTTTGCACTCAAATTGTTCAGGATTACATAGAAGTGGTCGTAGTAGCTTACATTCATCTCGCATCCGTAATTTACCGTTACTTCGCGTAGCGGACTGGTCAAGCCTCACTCATTTGTGCGCCAACCATCCGGAAAACTATGGTTAACAGTGATATTGAACCTACTTTTGGTAGCAGACATCGCCGATTTAGGCTTATTGGATGTGAACTTTTGTTCACAGTCGCAGTTTTTGCTTAGACTCACCTCCCTTATCTGTTGGTTAATTAACTTCTCATAACCCGATTAAAAACATCACATCCTCACAGCTCCTACGGTTATCATCGGTTGGGGCTTTATTCTTGATGCTATCTCCAAACACTTATAGTTGGACCTACTTTCGTTTCCTCGTCCATACATACGTTCATTTTCTACCACGTCTGCAGCCGAATGCACCGTTATGGGCATTCCGTCCGTTACCACAAATCTCTCTGGTTTCGGCTGCTTCATGGAAGAACATGTAGAGGACCCGAAGTCTTACGGTATCTACGTTATTGATCGTCGCTTCCAGAACTGTGAGGACAGCATACAGCAACTAACGAGGGTGCGTTCGGTTCCCGCTTGTTCATTGCTATTTCGTTTGCTATTCCCTTACTCCTTCACTTCTCTTCTTCTCGTGAAAGTCACCCATTACGTGTCTGTTTCCTAAGTGTTATACCCACCCCTGCTTTTAACTACCTCAAGATCCCCTACACGCGTTTTCTGTCTACTATAAGTTCTCATTCAAGATCCATCTTTTTTCGTTATTGTTAATGGGTTTTAAATATTCCAAAGCACTTTCGAATGTAATTTGCTAGAAACCAATTTACTTTATAGCAGTCTCCTTCGGTTGTAGTTACTTGGTCACGTGTCTTACCTGTTAAGTGAGTCTCTGTACACCGAGCGTTGTTTGCTAAATCATGTTTGGACGGTCAAAGGCGCTGTAGTGCCCAGCTTGACAGATGACCCTACTCATTGATTTTAACCGTGCAGGATGCATGAACGTAAGTGACGTAGGTACAACTGGCTGCTGGCCATGTACGTTGCTTATTCAGCTAATGTGTGCTATTTGTTTCTCCGCTGGCTGTGATTTCTTGCCTTTTCTGTTTGTATGTCTGAGTCTTATTCCCCCGGGTATACGAGATGTGAGTTAAAACGCAATTGGTGATGATGGCTATAGGCATGCGTCGTTTCGCTTCAGTCACTGTGACAGGCTAATCCGGAATCAAGTGCTGCCAGTTGTATTTGACAGTTGGAACACCGCCGGTTGCAACATGTAGTTTCAAGGTCTAATCCGTACTCAGTTTATCTGATTGTTAGGGATCACACCGTTAAACCGAGCTTATGGTTCAATATATCATGTCATTCACTACTAGTTACAGCTTTTAGTTTCTTTATTCTCGAATTTAGTTGTTTGAGCTGTTCCGAATAAATGGTTGCTTCACTGCTGTGGTCTAAAACGGACACTGTAAACGTCTTCCGGACAAATGAACCCAGTTTTGCAGCCATACAGCAAGACTGCTCGTACAGTGACGTTACATATCCGGCCTTTCACTGAAAGACTGAGATCATGTCAGTGCCACAGATAGTGCGAGTTAAAAGGCCCCACTCGCACAACTACCAATCTTATTCCTACTGGTTTACACTGGATATGTGGTGTGTGGGTGGAACCGCAAGTGGTGTGACGCAAGCCAATTGCGGTGATGGTTAACCGCAGGGGTCCTTTGGCTTCGGTCACTGTGACAGGCTAATCCGAATTGGATACCGCCAACCGTAAGTTAAAAGATGCCATCCGAGTTTTAGCTGCACTATTTGTAATTTTTAAGCATTCTGCTAGTGTAGATACGGCAACCAAAGTACATGAACTACTCAACTATCTTTAANCGGTCACTGTGACAGGCTAATCCGAATTGGATACCGCCAACCGTAAGTTAAAAGATGCCATCCGAGTTTTAGCTGCACTATTTGTAATTTTTAAGCATTCTGCTAGTGTAGATACGGCAACCAAAGTACATGAACTACTCAACTATCTTTAACGGCTCTCCGTTAAGCACCGATGTGGACGCAGATTCCTGCCAGTCCTGTAGCAACCCCTTACACTTAGTACATCCAAAGGTCACAGCAGACTAATGAACGGAAGCGTTTAGTCGGTTTACGATGTTCCGGACTCTCCTGTGAACTCCCACAGATCAAAGCAGTGTCGCTTACATGCTCTGGGGCTCAAAGTCGAGTGCCTTGAAGCATCTGCCCACCGCATATTCGCAACTCATCAGGGCGCACTCCAGGATTTTCACTGCAAAATTGAGTGGAAAACTGGGAAGACTGTACAACCATGCCGCGCTCAACGTGAGGTACTGAATGCCGGCGGCAAGTTATGAGTTTCTACCCAGCCTTGAGTGTGACGGTCAAATATTGACATACTCCTCGATCACATCCTTTCTTAACAGCATCAAAGGTCTCTCCAGTATCTAAAAGTGCAGTAGCTATGGGCCTTCCAAATGAATACCAGATTTCATCTGGTGGAATGTGAAGGTGTGGTCGATGCAGCTTCGGCCGTTAGGTTCTCTTGCCCTGTTGGACCTCAACCGAATAAGTTGTTAAAAAACAGCTGAGCTCTCAGCAAAAGTTGACCGATTGGCTAAGATGGAATTGTTAGCTGTCCTGTTGAAACTACGGTTAAGCTCATCGACGTCAACAGTGGCTATGTTGACAAGAGAGTTGACTTGTGGTAGGATTTGTCATCTAGTGGTATTTAAAACAGTTTGTCCCATTCAGAAGTTTGAACAAAGCGTTTAGAGCGCGAAAACCGGTGGATGTAAGCATTTCGTATTAACTAGTCAGTACCAAATTTACATTAACATGAAATGATTTTTATATCGAACAGAGAGGTGTAGAATGAATAGTCAGTCGATGGGCTAGGAAAGGTCATCAGGTCCATGGAATGGTCAAGTTCACGAACAATTGCTTCTGAACACATAAGGCCGGCTTCAGTCGATTGATGGCGACTGCCTCATCAAATTGTGAGAATCGTGGATTGGAATGACTTAATAGGATTCTGACAGCATATGTTGGGTCGATAACGTGGCCATTAGTCAGGACCTTTATTGAGACTGCGGACACTGGTTGCCTGCATGTTTCAACGACACTGTCATTCTTAGGTAATGCAGAGTTCTACACCCATTCTGGTGAATGTTCCTTGGCTCTGGAGATCAAGCACCTTCCGGTTTTGTTCATGTGAATTTCTTTGTAGTTGGGTGTACCAATTTCTGTGTAATTACAAGTTACGACCTATACCGATGGCTGACAATGAATTTGTTGAATTTTCATGACAATTTCCGACCACTAGTGGACGGCATCTGTCACAACAATTTCTGAAATAGAAACCGCCACATTTCACCGATCTTCATGCATGTTTGCGGCACCAAAAGCTTTTTAAAAGAACCAGTTCTCGCTGGAATGCAAGCTCGGGTGAACATCATGGATTTCAATCAGTTTATCTGTCATCGCCCACGCTCGACCCTTAATGTTCTCACCTGTCTGTGTTAGTCCATCCTGTCGTCGCTTGATAGAAAAGCAAGGGCCGTCCGCATATGTTTCTTTGCCCATAACGATGTGGCTGGAAACCTTGTTAGAGAGTTGTTACTTTAAATTCTCAAACTCTGGCATTCGAACCTCCGATGGCGAACTTTGGCGCGATCACTTCACAAACCAAAGCCAATTCAGCCATTCCGTTGGTCACTTCTCACCACCACTCAACACTGGCTCCGGTACTCTACAGAGTGAAGTGCTTTCCTCGTTCCTATTTACAAAGTATATAGCACTCACGTCAGTTAACACTAAACCCTCTTGTAATCAACTGCTCAAATGATGTACTGTTGAGTATCGAACACCCAATTCGATTTTCTACTCTCGCCCTGCTGGACAGTATCCGAAATAACAAGGTGGCCACAGTCTGGTTTTCTTTCTTTTAATACATCCAACTGTGTTGGTATACCGTTTTCGTCTATGAAAAGAAGTCGAAATGAGGAACTTCCCAACGTATGCATCCTCTTATGTAAATGATGAACAAAATTCAGGAATGAAACAGATCATTTTGGAGAGCAAAGCCAGTTGCCAGCATCTGGGTGATAGATTTACGGTGAGACCGTGAGATGGTATCCACAACAAGCCCATAATTGTTGAGCAGCACTTTTTTGTTCATTAAAATAAGTTAGTTCTTGAATAGAACTAGTTTTTCGCCACTTGTGTACGTGAGCTGGATTTTGCGAACTGCATTTTGTGTACAATTCCTCCACTTTGTCGTATCTTCCGTGGACTATCTGTGTACATAACATCATCCCCCTCCACATGCTATCCGTTGTGTTGATTTCAACTTTTCTTGGACGTTCTGACGAATGTCAGGTTTTCCGTTGGTTGTCTGTTTGTGGATACGTTGGCCGAAACTGGTGACGCAATCTGTGGTTTTTCGACATTGCTGTCGTTTTGATTTTTCTATATAATGCAGGCTGGTAAATTGTTTTTATTCATTTTCAGAATTTAGTTTTCTTTCTACTGCTATTGGACGCTGTATGCGGACCTGTAGTCAGCTCCCGTATCAAACCAGTCGATGTTTGTTCTGTAGTCTCACGCGTCTTTTTAATTGAGCCAATGGAATTCTTGATAGACGGGCAACAGCTTCAGTATGATAGAGGTCCCCTAGCTGCTCCCGTTAAATGACAACGTGGTATTTGTCTACGTATAACGTAGGTATACTACAGGTGTACATGGTGTGTGCCATCTAACCAATAAATATTATTTAAACTACTCAACACTAAGTGACCTATAATAAACTACTAGCTCGTCGGCTAAAAATGTCTTGCTAATTTTTTCGTGAGTTTATATCTGGTTTTGGTTTTTTTGTGGACGATTTTGCGGCCGTTAACCTATTCATTGTTGTATTGTAACATATGAATGTGATTCTGTCCGTCTGGTGTATGATCTTCGCGAATGGTGATAAACCGATGTTCCTTGATTTGAAGGATATCGCACTATATGAGCGGTAATTAGAAATCGAACAGTAAGAAGCTGCACTTGGGTATGTTGTGATCATAGGAGTTCAAAATTGCTTCCAAGCGTTTTTCATCGTAGACTTATAAAGGGTTGTCGTCGCAACAAGGTCGCCCATCCTACTGACTTGCGAACTTATCAGTGGCTTTATACTTGGTTGTATTAACTACTGTCATTGTTCTGATTTTAGTATCTATGTAGTAAGTGCTGGTTGTGAATGTGATAGTGTTGCCTTTGGAGAGATAACGGTGAGATGATGTCACGTCTAGAAAACTGGGCGGGCGACAGATCGAATATATTTCGGTTCACTTCGATTGTTGCCTCTTATCTCTTTTTTCCAATTATCTTTAACATTTGCTCATACTCAAAAACAGTCACCGCGCTTTGTGACAATATTTCCGAGCTGTTCCTTGGCATTTATTGCTTAAAAGTTATTTCTTTTCTGACTTCCAGTGATTGATCCGGAACATAAGTGTCCATTCGCAATCCTAAAATCTGTGGCCCTTGACTCCTTCATAGTCTCCGTCACACTGCCCTAATCTAACTCTTACTTGCACACATTTCCGATTCACGGCTAGTGTTATGAGAATGTATGGCTGTGCATGGTCTGTGGTACTGCCAAAACGCTCAGACCTATACGGCAGAACGGTTAGAGTTCTCAAGCGGAGCCTTTGGCTCGAAACCCTGTACCGCAAGACAGCGGGTGGGTGGCAGTGCACGAAAACTTCCACACATCTTGATATAGCTCAGTATAATGATACCAAGTAGTGTATAGTCGGACAAGCTTACAACCTGGAATGACTTCTGTTTTGTAAAAGCCTGAAAGTAAATGCAGATTAAATGGTGATTCGTGCATTTTTTTTGGTTATGACCCTAACCACGAAGTGTTCAATTAATCTAGGTTTGTTAACGTACTGGAGCTACCTAACCGAAAACCTTGATGATTAAAGCCAAACTGAAAGGATTCTTGCTGCTCAAACGGCAGTTAGAATTGAAATCCCATTGTCTATTTCTACCTGTTAGCGCAGTTAACTCTAGTAATTACCTAGTGACAGTCTTCTGTCTTTTGATTCCCTCTGATTCCATTGGCAGTGTCATTAGTTTATAAAGACTGATTTTGCACGAATTGTCAACTTTTTAGATGCACCTGAATGTCTCATTTAATCATACGAACGAACGACCAAAAATGGCCTCCTGTGGAAATTTGGCTCGTATATGGACGACACGTATGACATTAATAAGGGTGTATTTCCACTAGAAAAACTGTTTTTGAACACACCGGGGATCTTGGCGCCTGATAGCCAAAGCCTCAGCAAACTGAACGATGCGTTTTCGATTATTTTAAAAAATCACAGTATGCTCCACAAACTTTGACGCTTGTATAAAGGCTGACGGACGGTACCGAGCGCCATCAATAACAAAACATAATCCAAACAGGACACAGAGTCAAAGTTTGCGACACATTCTCTGTGGTTTTTTGAAGCAACCGGAAATACAGCTTCCAGTTTGCTGAGGCTTTGACTATCAGGCGTCAAAATCCCTCCTGTGTTCAAAAACAATGTATTGATGCTGCTACTGTCCTGGCAGTCAGCATCTCCATATTTTTAACTTCCACTTTCGTGTCTGTCTTTCTAGTCCCTTAAGTCATGACTTCCGCTATGTGGAACCATGTATTTATGTTTCAAATTGGTTGCATGTCCCTGTGTGACCCAAACGTACGTATTGTCACTCCTGAGAACGTCACACGGTTTGCGTTTTATTGTCCTATGCATGCTCATCAATGGAACGAACTGCATTAGAGAAACCGTTACGGCCGTTTGCGCAGCTGATAACACATTCTGTACACTGTTTGCTGAGGGGTTCGTACTGTTGGTGATCCTAAGTAAGTCGTTTCTGTGCGCACTGTATTGCTTCTGGTCAAGTAACAGGAGTGTTCGTAGAAGCACCTTTTTTACGCGTACCTTGAAAAACCATGCCCACAATCGCTCATTTGTCTTTGAGTCTACGCTGCCTATTAATTAGCCTCCTGTCACCTACCTCTAATTATTTTCAACTTCCGTGTTTTACCGTGACGAAACCGGTGAGCAACCACTCTCGATGTTGCACTTCTTACTTAGATACATAACCATTTTTCTGCGATTTTTTTTACTCACATTGGTTTTCTTCCGTGTGTCAACTTCAGTACGGTCCGTATGCATGCAATCCTTGGTAGGTTAAGTGCATTGTCCAGATGTTTCAGCCTCTGGTTCCTCTTAACGTTACAGTTTCAAGCGATGGTACGATCGTCATTATGTATGGTGGTGGTTATGATTGGTTTCGCATGGTCATTGTGTCTACGATTTATCAGGTAAGAATTATAGACTGCATTGCGCAGATAAAATGAGGTCAAAGCACCGCACATCTATGGTCCGCAGATAACCTAAGAGGATACAGGTCAAGCTATATTCGCAATCCAGCACTGTCACTTGAATCAGGGCGGCAGAAGTGGCATCTGTGTATGCAACATTGGTGAGGTAACGGGAGTACCGACTTAGAACAACCCGGATTTTCCGTAGAATGATGCGGTTAGCCGTCTGGCCTCGTTTGAACTCTAAGTCTTGAAAAAAAAGGCGCACAGTGCGAACACAAGTCTCGAAACTGTGATCCTAGCAACAAAATCCGGAATCCAAACTACACGGCTTACCCACCAGACGCGCCTTTTAATCGGGTCGGGTGAGCGAACGAGCACAGCGCACCGCTGAAGCCACAGCCAAATTATCTGGCTGCGGGTAAGGCGGGTGTGTGTGCGCACTTCCAGTGGTGTCACTCGCCCCTATCGTCCACGGACGATAGCGTCTAGCTGTTCACACGCGTTTTCGCAACCGTTTCAGCGCTTGAAAAACAACGCTGGACTATGAACCAGCGTGTGTCGGTGAGTGCAAATGGGATAAGTAAAAATACATTTCCCAAACGGGCTGTCCCATCATGATAGTGCAATTCTGGAGAAGTCAGTCTGCGAAAAATGGATATACTTGTAAGGAGTACGTCACAGCCTTTACCCCCCCCTCTCAGTTCAATCAGGACTCACATATGTCAACATATTATCATCGTTCGTAATCACCTAGACAAAACCCGTATGATGCGTATGTTTTGTGTCTACCAAAAGTAAACGGCCCCCGCCTCCTGGATGTATCGTTTTCCAGGGCAAAGCGGGTTTCCAGAGAACAAAGCACCTCAATCTGGCCAACATTTTTGAATCAGCTGTCCACACCTATCTCACGGCACGGATAGAATTATCAAATAAGACACGTTGATGGATGAATTTTATTTATATATATTATATATATATATTTTGCGCAGTGCATCAGGCGTATACTTTGTGACCTTTACCGTCTAGCATTGAGTCACTGGTCTCCGTGACTGGGCATCACGTGTGCTTTTATGATCGACAAGGTTGTACTGAATTGTAAATCACTGTTTGTCTGGACAGTTATTGAGCTGGCATCGGGAAGTGACGTGCTCTTATTTCAAAACGTTCGATTGCGAATTTCTGAAGCTTTTCCGACTCATGGTGGAGAGATGATCATACTATCCAACTGTCAAGGACGTGCGACATAAAAACGGAAATGGACGAGAAATCAACACAGAAAATGGTTATCGATGCTTACAGTGGTTAGTTAGAGTGCGATACTTCATATCTCCAGCGTTCTCTTGACTTATTCGTTCTCGTGGTTTGTTCAATCAGCGACAAGAAGAATTTGTGAGTTCGGAGCATGTCTGGACTAATTGGATTTATATCTGTTTCAAGCGACTCAACTGATTGGCTTGACGCTAGAAGCATAGACGAAACAATGTGATAAAAAAAAGAAAACAAATGCACAGCATTGTTCACCCCATATCGAACATCACACAACATGCTGAAACGGCAGACTGACTCCGAAATCCGGCCAGCTGAATATTCTTGTAGAACTGACCGATTATTGACCTGTAGAAGTGTACCCCTTTTTACGGTCTGCTCTATCGACCGGTGGTGATCTGGTTATACTAACACATCTGTAAGAATCGTGGCACCAGTTTGTTTCGATTGTGATACCTTTTTATCTTTCAGACGTAAGATGTGTGTTTGACCCTGCAGGCGAAATATGGATACCACGACTAACCTTATGTTTGTGTGGACGTTTCTGTACGTTTAGATTTAAAAACAGTGTTTAAACACCAGCGCCTTATTTTCTGCCAATCACACCCGTTTAATTCTATGGAATCACCTGTTATTGAAAACAGGAACGGTCGTTCCCATCACACACGTCGTTTTTAACGGGTTGACTTGACGGCGGCTTTGTATGTGACAGGTCGCACGTCCACATTCGATCGGACCATGCGGAAAGGAGACTGGCCTGTTCACCTGTTGTGCCATTCGTCCAATTCGCTGAATTTGCGGGGTGGGAGGCCATTTGACCGCGCATATTCATTGGCTCTTTGCTTGATGGTCACTGAGGCACATTCGCATGAGTTACGGTTCACTGTTTCACCGTCGGCATAAGGCCAGGATGGCGCGTTGCTCATCTAGAATGTGTATATTATTGCGAAAACCATTAGTAATCATCTAAAAGATATTGAGCTGTTATTTACTTAAATGAAACAGAGTGGCGGTTGGTATCCACTTACTGAACTGAGTGGAGCAGCCTTATCATTTCTCGAGGGAATTCCTGTTACTCACAGAGAACAAAAATTATGTGTAGCTGTTTATCATAAGTCATCAGCTCAGTACAATCGTGTTCAACGAACCTTAAAGGTCTGCAAAAGATTGTATGGAGCACCATTGTTCGAAGTCGAATATTACGACGTTTCAGACGGACATAAATTACCCGATCAGCTAACAAGTCAACATTTTCAGTTATAACCGCTTCTGTAATACACGCACACAGTTACTTATCAATTCCATGTCTGCGAATATTAATTACTGTTCTGCGTAGATGTCTCAATAAGCTACAGTGTTTGGTCGAATACTGCATTGTTTCACTAAGCGTTTGGTCTACGCTCTGCACAGCATGTGAGGCATCTGTAGTTATTACTGTGCGTCCAGAATGTTGTTTCGTTTGTCGCTCTATTGAGAGATACTTGTCATAGTAGTCATAAACTTGCGGATTATATAAGGGAGAAGCAGTCTATACTCAGCTTAGTCGCAAACATTTTTCTTTCCACTTAATGCTGCAAATGTGAAAACACGTTCAGTATCTACAGTACACTGCGAACACTGACAATTGACAGTCAGACATCATTTCTTTCACATTCGAAATCATTTTTGTGGAACTGGATGTTGTGGGAAACTGTCAACAATTCGCCTCTCACGTTGTGCCTAATGTGGGTGTACACGATCTGACTGGCTGTGAAATCCGTTTTTTTCACGTTGCAATTATACCGGTCCACCGGAAAAGGATAGGTTAGCAAAGTTCCTTACTAAGCGAATCTGTTGTTCATCCAGTACGTTCCTTTTCACTGACCAGTTGATCGTTTTGACCTCACTGGACAGCGTGTCGTTCACCTTCCGTCCGTGATGTTGGTCTTTGATCTGATAACACTGCCCGATTTCTCATTCCTTATGCTCTAATTAGTTGTATGATGTTATTTGTTGCGTCTGATCGCACCAAACAATGTACATCACCGTTCTGTCCTTGAATCGTTGGTAGATGTAACTGACATCATTGCTAGAGCCAATCATCGGTTTCAGTTACCACTACGTGCTTCCATTTTACCGTTTCTCTTTGACTTATTCATCCCGCATCTTTTACCACTGTATCGTTTTAACATTGTCAACGTTTCTGATATGAGTTCCCCCCGGGTGATCATTGTAGGCTGCTTGTTCATCGCTTTTCTCTTCGCCTGTACTGCCTCAAATAAACCCGACTTCGGCAAAACACATTGCCGCCTACCGAAACACTAGCTTATTTGTCCTATCCATCCTTTGATACTACGTCTCCTCCAGTGCCTAGTAAATCCCGTGTGTAGGTTGTGACCCCACCTCTTTTTCAGTTACTGGTATTGGTCACCTCTTTTTTCTTTGATCTTGTTAATATTTCTTCACGCACTCGCTTAGTGAGGCGGTGATTGTTTCCGAGTGGAATAGAACCGTGCCTGCTAAAAGTGGTGTTCTTCGATTAAATAAACGCTGCAGTTTGCTAGTTTCAGTCTCTTGTGATGAAGTGCTTCTCTCCAGCAGCTTTTGTGCCTGTTATGGCCAATAGATCGATCCCAAGGAAGCCACAACTACCAGGTAGTTTCTTCTGTTAGAAGTAAGTATATTAACCGCCATTTTCTACCAGACTCCGACACTTCGCTCATCGTCATTAATTCCCTTTTCTAATGAATGTTCTGAGTGCGGCATATTGGGAAATGAGATGTTTACTCCCAAATTAGACTTAGCATACCCGGCTAGAATATCAATGCTCGAGCTCTTCGAGTCTAATTATTTACACCTAAATGGGCATTACGTGTAAGTTCATGCAGAGATCCTTCCATTATTTTTGGCACCAACATCTTGTTTCCTTTAGAAAATAGTCCAGCCTGGATTGTTAGTTCCTCTCGAAAATTGAAATAAAACGGTAGTTCTGTTGGCCGAGACTTCCGTTCTTCAAGCCATCAGTTCAGAACTGCACCCTAATGTTGATTACAGCTGTTGTTGTGTGATGTTTTGTCCACTGGAGGTGTTTCTCTGTGAAGACCATGCCGTACAAAATTGATGGCATCAAAATCTGGTGGGGCGCCGTCGGTTTCTTGAAGATAGGCTCTCAACAGAGACTGGTCCGTGAACACGCTCCACTTTGCACTTCTCAAGACAGTTAGTACTCGCTGTGTACGTCGTAGGACTTTAGATAGCGACTTGGCTACAACAGACTAAGGATTTGTGGCCCGTGAATACCGTGGTTTTCCTCCCAAGAGTACATTCGTTAAAATGTTTTACTGCAGCTCAATTTTATCGATCTGCGTATGCTGCCTTTCGGTGGTTGTCAAAGTCCGACTTCGAGACTCAAGGTCTCCTTTGTTGCATCAGCATTACACCTAAACGGCACTGACTGCTTTCACACTCTATCTCGAGCGAGTAAATTTGGTCAGTGACTGCGAGTGTTGACACGCCGGTTACCGTTTGCTTTTCTTGAATACCTTCTTTTGTTTCTCATCCTAACGTGATCCTTTGCTTCCACGTGTCAATTTTCTGCTCAATATCATTTGAAAGCTAGGGTATAAAGTGAATCAGATCACTGATCGCCTCGTTTTCCCGACTGACCACCTTCGCGTTGTGAGAGCAACTTTCTCTGCTCACCATGATCATTTCTAGGTCATACTTTTTTCTACCTAACGAACCAAATGGTGGACAATCGATCCCTCATGTAGCCCAAACACAGAGAGACTGCGAATCGAACCTACGACGTGTAACTTTAAAACCACGTCTCCAATTTCGGTTCTTTCGGAAACCACTGTGAGTGATGATCTATTAAGCGGTGATCATCAAATCAATCGTTATCGGTTACTTTTGGTTTGGTCAGTATTTGCGTTATCCGTTCCGAGCTACTAGTCATTACTCTTGCTAGGCGTAAAAATGAGTGCAAATCTCTACACTCTTTTAGATCAATCTACAATCTACCGCCTGTTTTATCAACGAAAGCGAGATGAGACTTTTAGGATTTGTGTTTAGTTTGAGTTGCTTCTTTTAGCCGTTTCCCCGGTTTCTTTAAATTCGGGTTTGAATTTCATTAGAATTCGACAGTAAACAGCAAAATCATGGTGGTAAGTTACTGAATTGTTGTTGTTTACTGTGCCCGGTGATCATTTTCATTCACTTCAGTTGATAAGGCGTTCGATTTGTTACGAACTGTTTTTCCAAACGAGTATGCCAACCATGCCAGGTAGGGTCAATCACCACCAACCCCATGCACATAAGCAATGTTCGGCCTTCATGCTTTTGATCCACGGATGACACTTCACAAGTGTTTATCCTGCAACGAGCAAACCTACTGTGAATCACAGGTTCATGCACATGTTTACACATGCTCTTAGCTCTTCAGTCTAATGTTTTACTTCGCTTGTTATATGATTCATTCAATAACGTTGTGGTGACCGGTATGTTCACATTCACACAGACTCGCTTAGATGGCGTATTGACTTGTGGAACAAAACAAATGATAAACCAGTGCACGCGTTCTGCGGTTTAGTTTACTAACCAGTTTGTCGAGTCTGCCTGTCATCCAGAATAATCTGATCGAGTGTGGTTAAGTTGATAGACTACGATTTCTCTGTTCCACACAAAATTCGCTTTGTCTGAAAGCGGCATCTCTGTTTTCTTTTCAGTACCTATACGAATTCTGTCAATATTCTCGACGTCAACGCATTGTTTTACGTAACCGAACGGAGCGTCTGAGCGAGTTGTTAGACTGGAAAAACCTGGCCTCGGTGGGTGTTGTCATTTTGATGTTTATTTCGGGGTTCCGTTAGCCCAAAAGGCTTCGTAACATCGTCCACATTTGCATGTGTGTACACTATTATTCTCTCTCGTTTTGTTTCTTTCAATTGCATTCCTCATCATTCTGTCAATGGTAATGGTAACGCCTGTATGCATGAATTTCGAGAACGCATTACGCCTGGAGCATTACAAACGTACGGAAAGTGGCCTTAAGCGCGTGTGGATGTGGTCACTTGGAAGCGGGCTATGGTGACTCAAGCATTCTTTGTTTTCCAGCAACAATTAGCAAGCTGTAATAGGTGTTCGACTGAACCTCTGATGCTGACTTTCATGCAATTCGCTTGTAGATGTATACGGTCCAGGAGCAATATCAACCTAGCCTGTTTACTGATGGTTAAAGAGCAGTTCAACAGTAACGGAAGAAAAATTTGCCAGGGAAACATGAACGACTTGCCAGATCCTAATCTCGGTAACGTATATCGGAATGCCCAAAGTTCGCACTCTTGATCGTCTTTCTAATTGCCTTCACTTTTATTCTTCAACAGTCGAGCTGTTCTAGTAGTTGCGTGTGCAGGGCTCTTCCTACGAGCAATTTTCACTGGCTGCTACTGCTGCTGTACTCGTATGTGAATGTCTGTCTTTCACTGCACACTGTCTCAAACTAAGCAGTGCGCTACCAGTTTTTTTTCTTGTTTGCGCTCATCAGGCGGGGAAATAGTCGAACTAGAATTCGAATAAACAACTCGCAGTTATAAGCCTCATCTCATACCATATGCAATCGGTTGACAGTAAACAGGCTTAGAAACGTCCTCCGTAGGTGGGCGTTTAAAGCAGGAATGATTTGGACATAGAAAATGCAGCTTGTCAAACGGCAGATAAAACGGTATAACCTTACTGTTCGGTTCGGTTGAAATTCCTGCTCTGATCGATATATTTGGTTTCTTCGTCTCATTCCGTTGCCCACACAACTGTCAGCTTCTTTTCTCTTGTAGTATTATCGCCGTGCACGTCTCACCGCTCTACACAAACATGCGCCTCATTTGTTCTCCATCGCACCAGGCGCTATCCATAACGGAGACAGCGTGTCTGAACGTAGCTTTTGTTTGAGTCGGCCCTATTCCGCTCCGGCTTCACCATCGGCCTCTGGCCGTTCGACTCCGTTGCCTAGCTTGGGAGCAAACGGATCGGGCTGCAGCACTCCAACGTCACATTTGGAAGAAGACGAAGTGGACGAAGTGACAGAACGCTTAGAATTAGGCCTGAGTACCACCACGGTGGGCGATGGCATACTAGCTTGATCCTCTTCTCATCAAAACCTTCTATTGCCACAAGGCCTACCTCCAATCCACTATTGTGCTTCTGTCTAGTCAGCGAACCTCACGCATACTGGTCACCCGTGTTGCCCTTTTGTGCATGCTTCTTTCTCGTCCGTAGCGTTCTTGACATGTCCTGTTTTTCCAATGATTTCTTCTCGGCATCGTGGTGGTTTCTTTCGTCCTATTCTTTTGATTTCGCCTTCTGTCCACGTATTTTCAGGAAAAAAACTATTTTAGTTATTTCTTAAATACATTCATCCGTTTCTCATGTCCTGCGATAGATTTGAATCACCCGTTCTCCGCATGTCGCAGTATGTAGTTCAGGGTCGCCTTACTATGCTCAAAAGATCCCATATTTCAGAGCCTCCTAGTCCGTTCTCATTGCTCTCTTGGTCATCTGTGCGACCGATTGCCAGTGCAATTACTGTTACTCTTCGGCACTTAGTTAGTCATTGGGCACTCCAGTTGGGGGCTGAATTTCAAATTGTGCTGTACAGCCGTCGCATCAGTCATTTTCATCAATTTCTTTTTGTTTTTGATTTGCCTTCTCAATATTCTTTTGATTCTCTATAATTATGTCATTTTTCCACGTTTTTTGATCATTGTATTCTCGTTTGACTTTCTCCGTTTATTACCCGATGCATCTTTCCTTAACAGATAGAAAGCTCTTACCAGCAGGTCAAAGAGCTCCTCTCTCCGTTTATTGTTCTCTTCTATTTTTGTGGAAAGTAAACACATCGAAAGCTAGAGAAAAATGACACTGAATTTCAGATGTTGGTTTTCTGTTTATCATAGTATCTTCTATAGAAATTGCCAAACAATGAACAGCGGCGCCTAACCAAACGGATGTTTATAGAATGTGCGATGTAATCTGTTGTTGTGTGTACATCTAAGGGAATTTACAGCCGTCCCGGCAACATTACCATCAATACCCACGATCACTGGCTGATTGTGTACTCTCTGACATTGCGGTGTCCAGCATGTGAACTGCGAGGCATCTCTCTCTTTACTGCTGTGATGAAAGTATCGCGTTTATAAATCTGCTCTGAGTGGTGACTCGGGAGACCTCTTGATGTTACTCCCTACTGTTCACATCGATCAACAAAGAGCTAACTGCACTCCAATTTTTTGAACCTTTGAGGCGATGAAGACCTTCCGTGATACGTTGCTAAGGAATGAAGGGCTATCTTCACCATCCCTGCTGACGTTCTGGCTTGGGAATAATTGAGAACATCGATCCGTTCAGTAGCTCAAGGTGATGAGTTTAATGTCCGGTTTTCCGCATAATTATATGGTCAGTTTGCGAACGCTTCATCATCAAACCGGATGACCTTGGTAGCTGGAGAGTTCTTATGCCCGAGGAGCATTTCCTCCTGCTCATTTACCCCCTACGACACAAATAGAGCAGGTTTTCCGACTAATCCCATTAAAAATGTCCAGAACGAGGTTTTCCGTATACCTATACCTTAGGTCGTTACTTGTCGGAATTTCCGCAGTGTCTTAATTGTGCTCGGCTTACCGATATGTGAATGTGACCGCGACAAGACTGCAGTAAAGCTAGGCTTTTGGTAACCCAGATAACACAAAACTACGAACATGTTTTATTACCACAATGTCCCATATGAATAAAATATATGCAAATACTTCATCAGAGCAGAAAGAAGACGTATGTTGCGATATGTTACCATTTCGTTTACTCTCATCAGTCGCAAACGTAAAGCATGCCAGTTATATACATCATACAGATAAGGACAAACAGGTACTAGATACGCTCATAACCACACCAAGTATTATGTAATCACAACCATAGCAACCCTATAGGTTGCCTCAACCACTTTTGTACACATAACTTCGGCGGGTAAGTTCGGATGAAAGCCAATAACTTTAGGTTTCTATCACGCAACGGTATCTTGAATGAGTTTAGTGGGTCAACTTGGTGACCTGTTTTCATTCGGAGTTTAGCTATCGATGGCGTTGGATTTCGAGATGTCGGCGCATTAAGTTGATGCTGGTGTGTCATTAGTTCTTTCAATCATCTCGGCGATTCGCTGTGATAGTTGTCGATCTGTTCTGCCTATGTAAGCGTCACTGCAACTGCGGGTGAACTGGTACACAACATGGGGGACAGAAGATTTTAGCAAACTACTTTCGCGATTGCGAAGGACTGGTCCTCTGGTGGTTTGAGATAAGCGCAACTGCGCAGCCGCATACGTTCGAACCAAATGCAATATACTAGTGTGCTCTTTGAAGTTTGATGACTTAGCTGACTGTAGGACACGCAATCGAATGGAATAGTGCTGAAAGCAGATCATCACAACGTTCAGACGACTTCGATTCTTCCGTAGTATTCGGTTCGCCGTACTGGGTTCATCAAGAGGGGTTGATGGAAAACCATCACAGAACAGTTTCTCTTCCCAACTGACCGGGAGATTTCAAATGCTGTTACAGCCGCATGGTTTGATGGCGTTTACTGTTAAAAACCCGCGTCGATTCTGAATTTTGAGGACTGTTATTATTCCTCCACGTTGTAAACGGATGAACGGTTCGCAAAGACAGGTGTTTCAATATTAGTCAAACCACCTAAACCGTTGATAGGAGGTCGCAGGTGCAAGCGATACTCTAAGGTTGCTAACTGAATAAAATAGTTCCACATCAACCATACTGGGATCCCTGTCACCCACCCCATCCCAACAGTCCACACGCATGCAGATTGATCGTGTACATGCACTAACTATCCAGCCTTGTTTGCGTCTGGGCTCGTCACGTGTGACCTCAGATGAACCGTGAACCCATGCATTCTATTGGTAGATTGTCCACACACCGCATGTTAAACACACATACACGTGCGAGGTGATGACTACCTGATTTAAAGCTTGTACAATGTGAATTTTCTGATTTAAATCGCTTGATAAAGGCTCTCCGAGAGGGTCGAAACGTTGCGAAACCGATAACTCTGGTTTTTAACTCGTGGCTTAACCAACGATTTACTTGATAATGAATGTCAACACAACGCACAATATATTTTCGCATATCCGTTCTATGTACGGTTCGGATGTACTAATACTGGGAAGATGTCGTAAAACTCTCACTCATGCTCTTTTCTAACCAACTCCACTTTCCAATGGAAATAAGCGCTGTACTATTTCTCTCGATCACACCAAAATTATCATCTTGAGGTTGCATATTTAACGGCCAACTCTGCTGTGTCTCCATGTGCTATTGTAACTTCCTCACGCATCGTCTACAGTCTGCAAAAATACTGTGGTAACACCATACAAATTAATCCCCTTCAAATATATTCCTTCAGCATTTCAATGTTTCCTGAAACAGAAGGCGCTCAAACTCCTTATTGTTGCCTGCACACAACTGGCCGAATAGTCTACTATTTAATTAACCTGTTTCTAACCCTGTTTAATGTGTAAGGACTATGTTTGTATGGAGTCGTTGATCCACATTTTTAACGACAATACATCAACAGTGAGTGATGATGTAGATTGAAAGACATTTGGAATCTATTTTTCCTTCAGTGCAGTGGATCCACCGATGTGATTTACTCACGATAGCGCTCCCTCTGTCGTACATTGGGCGTCAGTGCATACCGTTTGCCCTCTCCACCTAACTAATTGCTGTCCATAATGGTTTTTGTTGACTTAGCAATTCTTACTGCCTTGTGTAAATCCTGGGTCACATGTACATCATTATTATGGCCAACTTTGAACCGCATTTGTGGGTATTGCAGTTCCAGCTGCGGTTGGTCCTGAGAGCGGTTCGTGAAGTAGTCGATTAATGAATAGGTATAGATGTGCAATGGAGAAAAATTATGCAGAAAGACTGCATTAGTAATTCCTGAAGATGGGAAATCAACAGCCACACGGATGCAGGCTCGCTGCTGACTCAAACGTCACAGTTTAGAGACAGTGACAGTGGTCTGGAATTCTCCGAACTTGCGGACGGTACTCACCAGCTGTACTCAACGGGGCGGTTACTGTTTTCACAGACCTTTGACCGTGTCGTCGCTCGTCTGTTTTGCGATCACTTCCACCCATCAGCGCTCGCACTGAAAAGTGCGCAGTGCGCCGGACGATCTAATGGCATACGAAGTATTTAACTCAATCGGTGTAGTCCGTGCGATTTGACTATTTCAGTTATCAGTCGTTAATTTACACCTTTTCTAACTACCGACTGTCGCCACACCCACTCATTCAGCCGTTCCATGTAGGATAACTGGTGGGAACCACTGTGGTCGAATACCGAGGGTTTCGATGCTTTGAGCGATGTCTCTGCTCCGTAGGGTAAAATGGAAAGTGTTCACACGTTGTAATCCTTCTCTTTACTCGACGGTCGGACACCACAAAGGAAAAAGTCTAACGAATGCACTTTACGGATTTCGTCTTATTGCCGTTTCACGCCCGTTATGTCCCGAATCCATAACTATGCAGATTTGTATGTGGTTGACTTTCAGTGTCCGCTTACCCCAATATGATAGTGCTACTGAAAGGAAAAAATTTCAAGATCTTGTTGACATTCTTTAGAACAGCAACCAAAACTATACTCGATGAAGCCATTCGTTCATTCATCGTTTGAAACATCGAGCGCCGTGCGATTAGCTTTCCTATGTTGTATGGGTTTTCGTCTTTTGTTTGAAGGACGAGGCGAAGTTTGCTTCGCATTCGTGCTGTTTTTTCTGTCTACGGAACAAAAGTGTTATAGCCAGTGTCATCAGGATATCTTCTGTGTAAGTGGTTCTACAGTTTTGAAGAGTTCATGGCTTAATTTGATGGCGCTGCTCTTTTTATTGCGCACATTTGACGATGTGTTGGTAGCCGAATACAGCCTTACTGTCGATAGCTGGTGTTGTCCCACCGTACTTATCTTTGTTTTTCTGTTGCTGTGATAGTTGAAGGTCCATTCCTACCAGACAAGTATTGTACTTTAAATACATGCTTACAGTGGAAAATGTTTACTGATGGCTTCAATGATTAAATCCTACCATCAGTTAACGTTCCTCCAAACAGAGTTAGCAATCTAGTCATCCCTCTTCGTAGACGGTACTCTAGTCCAAATACTAAGGAATTTGCCTAAGAACGTTGACCCTCATAACATGGTTACTGGATGTATATAATGGAAATTGTGGCCACATAAAGTATTCGTTGCTTGCGTCTGCCTTAATTGAAGCTTTATTTTGCCCTGTTTGCTTATATATGGGTGGATAGCTATACACTCATACATGATTTCCTTACATGCACAAGACATGTTCACTTGCGCTTATTTGGGTCGATTATCATAAGCTAACAGGTTGTCCTAGAAATCCGGTGTACGTGCATTCGCTTCACTCTACGGTTCATGTTTACCTAGTACTGCCGGCTCTACTCGAAGTCTGCTCATTCTTTAGCTTTCGTTGTTTGCAAACAGTAGGTATCTTGATGCTGAATGTTTGTACATAAACATGGTCGTTTTTAGTAGTGAAGTTCCTTTTCTTCTTTATTGATTGGCGCTTGCTCCTGCATGGTGTATGCACCTTGATGCCGAATGTTTGAATATAGACGAAGCTATTTTTAGTAGTCAAGTCTCATCCTTCTCCTTTTCTTTGTTCTTCCCTCCTGTACAGTGTTTGCTTTTTTTTCTTGGTTGTCTAGCAGTTGAACATCAGTGAGAATCACAGGGTTATTGCTGCCTATGATATTTATTCATGGTTGTACGGCAGTTAAGTGTAAGCGAGTACCACTTGTCCTGCATACATTTGCAGAAACCGCATGACTCGGACATAGACATCGGCGCTTGAATGAAGTGATTCATTGATTCGCTTGGTCCCTGTGTGCGGCTGTTAAATTTGTAGCGTTCAAACTTATCGTTCATTTGGCCCAAGCAAAACTGTCCTAGCTTCCTCATCATCACCTCCCAATCACCGGCGTCTTCTTCCGGCTCGAATGAAAATGTATTCATCAGTCTCACTACCTCGTCTCCGACTGCGTGCCGAAACATTGCGAGTTGATATTCTTTCTCAGTAGTCGCCAAACGAGATAGCACACGGAAGTCCTCATACTTCTGCTTCCATGTCTTCCATCGGCTGGCAAGATCATCGTCTTCGTTCAGCTTCAGTGGGGCTGGTGGTACTATGCTCAGACCTCCAACGGACGTCATCTTTGGCAGATCCTGGTCTTTCACCTCTGTCACCATGTAGAAGAAGTCAAGTGGTGATATCAAGAACGGTGTATTCACTACACGACAGGTTGAATCTCAATAATGTCTTAATGCGAATCAATATATATGAGACAAAAATAACTTCCTTGACTTTGATTGGCTTGCGTCCTGTCACTCGTTCTTATTGGTTGGCACCGTCTACAGTTGAGACCCAGAGAAATCCTTTTAAATCGATATCAAAACACGTGAAAATGATATCGAGACATCTTAAACTGTGAGGGTAGTCTGTTCAATTCGCACCAATCACTCTTGTCCTAACATGTTGACGCGTTCTGGTTTGCTATCAATGTAGAAAGTTAATGAACCAATATTCTAAGTTTGTCACCTCAACTAACCTTTTGTCTGCTTCAGTCTGATTGACTGTTACTATAACGGCGCTGTAACTCGTCTGTTTTGATCGTCAGTTCTTACCCCCCAAGTTGACTTACTGAACTACTTATGATCAACGGAATTTTGTCAACACTTGCTCAAATGGGCAATATACAATTCTTACACGATGGACTTAGTCACAGTTAGTTTTCTGCATATTTTACCACGAAATGGGGTTTGCAGAATTGGAATCACCAACATGAGAATTCGTTTGCAGTTTTCTCTCTGTCGACGACTGGACTTTACATTACCAATTCCAAGGTTGACAAGCTGCTTGAGTCAGCAGTTTGTGTACACATGACCAGATGGCTATTGTCAATTGAAATTACGAAGAACGCATCTAGTTTCAGATTCCAAATTCGCGGCCATAAGTCGAACAATTGATCTGAGTCAACGTGTATTACAATGGATGGGACAGGATTTCGGTGAGTTCGTTCTGTTATCACTATTTTTGCGTTGTGGTGCACGCCAACCACCTAACCATATGTTCAATCACTCCGATCCGTTCTGCTTATGAAGACATCGTCGCAACTACATGCCGTGGAGAACATTTCGGTAGGTTACGACTGTGAACAGACCGAGCAACTTCTCTAGCCACAGATTTTGAGCACAATTCAATCACACAGTAAGCATAAGTCAGGGTTTTTGAAACAAAAACAACTTTTGCAGAATAGGATGCATGTTTAGGCAAAATGGATAGTATTACGTGTTGCCACTGGATTGATTGAGTTACTGTGAGTGAAGATCAAGAATACTTTAAAGTTGCTCATACTTAACGGTCATTCACTGCTACCAACGCTCTCAGTGCATTCACTTCATTGTGGGATGTCCATCATAACGTGTTCCTAGGTGGGCACTGTTCCATAAAGCTGGTACAGAAACTTGGAGAATATCAACGAAGTCACCGCACTCATATATTAACCCACACTAGATTATCAATACAGTGAAATTCGCCGGGGAAAAATTGAAAAACCAATGCTGCTTTAGTTTTTGATTAGGGAGAATAAAGTGCGCAAGAAAAATACTGTTTCTTGGGATAATATGCCGCTCAATTAGTGAAATTTTCATCTAATAATTTATCAACAATAACATCTTACTTAGCAGTTCTATCACTATCATCAACATTTTTAACTCTGGGCCGTACCTGTGGATGCAATCGCTTGGTGCACCGTTCGTCCTGACAGTGGTTCACGAAGTTGCAGAGTAATAAATAAGTACTAGTCTACAGTGAGGAAATGGAATAGAAAGCAAATAAATACACAAAAACAACCGAGTTTCATGAAGCAGAAGAGTCAACAAGTTTGAGGATACGGAATTGCCACTGTCTGAGGCACAATAACGCCATGTCAAAGACTTTTTCTAACCGTCGGTGTGGGTGGTAGCGAAGTCCCCAATCAGGTAGACAGCACCTTTCAACCTTGTTCAGCGAAACGATCAAGGCTTTCATAGCCCGTGACCACGTCATAATCTGGCCTTCTTGCGGTATCTTCCGACCACCAACAGCCATGTTGAACAATGCGCGATGTGGTAGACGCTCCGTCGGTATACGTAGTGCATGACACAACCAGTGAAAGCTGTGCATTTTCACTACCTTGGATATCGGTCGTAGAATTACGCATTTCCTGAATGCTATCCGACAGACTCCCCCGGGCACTCGCAAATTCAGCCCATTGATGCAAACCAGTTGATGGATACAACGGTGATTAAACGCCGAGAGTCTACATACATCTTCTGTACGAACGGATCGGGTCTCTGATCCGTTGGATAAAACCGAACGCACAAAGGCATTGCAAACCCTGCTTTTAGTCGGCAACTATGCGTTTGCGCGACGCCACAAATGACAGAGGTTGGCGAGTGCACTACGTGCTTTCTTTACCCTCGTAGACACCTCGTCAGCAATACGGTAGGCTGACAAGATGAAAGTATCCATGTAGGTGAAACAATGAAGACCCAGCGACTTTCCAGCAACAACACAGACAGTGTCGGTGCCAGTCCGATCTTGTAACAACACCTTATACTTTGAAGGTACAAAATTCATAACACATACTAGCCATATCATTTAATCTATTCGACGTGGTCGACGTGTTCTCCGTAGAACTAATTAAAACAACGCCTTCGGTGTATTCAATATCAGTCAGCTTACTACCTGATAGAGACTACACTCTGAGCCTCTTAGAACCCCTGAATATACCTCCGAGAATGTTCGAGGCAGCTGCTCATAAGTGCGCACCGTGTACCCAGCGCTGATTTACGACCTTATCAAATTGACAGGCTTCACTGGGACTCCTCTGTGATAGATACAGCTACAGGGAGCTTGTCGAAAGCAGCATTTAAACCGAAACTTACCATGACCGTTGGCTGAGAGGAGTGCTGATATTCCGATATCCAGCGTAACCTTTTGCAGTACACTCACCAATCAATGCTATTCAATAAGTGACCGGAGAAACAGCATACAAAAATCTACCACGGATCGCGTCTTTCATTTGCTATCAGTGTGGTATTCGGCACACCTGTGCATCAGAATGCTTGTACCGCAGCACTGCGTGCCGCAACTATGGAGAAGTTAGGCATTTGGACCGAATGTGCCAATTAACCTACGACGACTTTCAGTCACTGACAATTCCAAAGAAAAATTAACCTTAGCTGCGTTCATAAGCTAATACTATCTCTAACCATCACTACGCATCGCACGTTGTGAAATTCGATATTAAAGGGGAACGTGTAAAGACAGAACTGGACACAGGACCCTCCGTGACAAACATCGACGCGGATGCTGTTAAAAGCCTGGCATGGTTGTTACTATACCGTTTCATTGTGCGTGCGCACACTGGTGAACCCATTCGGATGCCTGGTAAGTGTAAGATCAGCGTGCAATATGGAGGAAGGTATAATCTGAGGGTAAGTAGCACCAGACGGCCTACCAGATTCCTTAAGAAGAGATTGGGTTCAAATGGTTCCCAGTGTCGTGAACGTTGTGAAAAGAAGAAAATTCTGGTATGTTTCTCCGAAATTTCCGTGGATGTTGTGCTTGTTGAAGGATTTCTAAGCCATATTGCAACTACATGAAAACAGCCAGCCGGCGTTTTTTAAAGCGCTCAATCTGCTGCGTACACTGGGGCTGAAAAAAGAAGGACACTTGAGCCACTGCAAACTCAGGATGTAGGCCTCTCAGTGTAGAGTTCTGATTGAGAAGCATCAGCTTTCCTTTGATCACGTCCAACAGCTTGACAATACGAGTTCATTATTAACTGTTCCTTTCTTCCAGACAAATAACCACACACAGAATCCTTATGCAACTTTGGCAGGTGGTGAAAAGCCTACGGAATTGGAATTTTAGCCAAATTTACTGTTGAAAACTTGTTATCTTTCAGAACGAAAACAAGAAGCAGCACCAGTATAACCAAACAAATACATCAGGCCATTAGTCGGGTCAAAGCAGTCCGTTCGTAGACGTTATCACGATCTCTCCGGTCAACGCCAAGAATGTATTAGTCCGGGGAGATTATTACATTAGCATTTCCCGTACAATTCACATAACTTCAAGACTTGATCCAAATGCAAATCAATGCTCGGCCACCAGCAATAGCCTGTCGCAATGATCATTATTTTCGTTACTCCTGGGTGAGTATTGTGCAAGTTCTTCAGTAGTTGTTGCTACACCTGATGTTATGGCAGTACACGACAGCCCTGACAAATGCAGTCATCGCGTGAACTTAGTTCGTCTTGTGGAACCACAAATGATTTTTAAGCAGCAGAGACACCCTCAAACTCTCCAATTGTCAGGAAACTTTTTGCTTACAACATTGTTAGATCATGATCCACCAGCCTTCCTGTCTACTCGTTTCGAATGGGTGTTGCATCTAAGTGCTGCATGAAGTTGACCAATTTCGGGTGGTTCACTCTTGATTGTCGTTAGGCTGGTTAGGGAAAGCCGACTGAATGCATCGACTCCGGTGTTACTGACTCCGAAGCTGGGCCTGACTACCATTCCTGTTGGTTTATCCGGCACCCTACCAGTTCATTCTAGATTTTTGATTGATTTTTGATTGGTTGTTGCATTTTGTGATTCACTTGTTGACCTGGAATCCAGAGGTTCGCCCACTCCAACTCCCCTGTACGACAGTCGCTGTACTCGTGACACTCGGTCAATGGGCCTGTCACCATCAGACCGAAACTGCTTTGGCCTAGCCTGCGAGATTGGGTGAAACCATTTTGTGTCATGTGGTCTGGCCTTGGAGACCAACGGCAGGAACGACTGTCCTAGCATGTCTCCTGATCAAGGGCGCGTGGCAAAACCGAATAACCATAACAGGGGCTGTGCAGATTACCGTACCTGCTCTAAGACGGAAATTTCTGGATTCTTATTGTGCCCAGGTGATTAGGCTGGTTTCTAACAAACTCTTGTCGCATTGATGGGATCACTCGGAAAACACTCGGAAACCTTTTGAACTAACATGGATTTAGCTATCACGGGAAAAGTGTTCGATGTGCTACGACCACTACGCGTGTCTAAGGCAGTGATGGATATCCAAGTGGCGTCACTCGTTTGCCCAGTCAGTACACTTTTTCAGCTGGAATGGAATGTTATACACTCATTCACTGCAACACATCGAACATACTAATCAGCCGGCCCGGCTCGATCATTCAGACTGCTGATCGTAACACAAGTCGTTAACTGCCGATGAAAATGCATGATTTCACTTAGAAATGAAAAGGACTGAAACCAGACTTACTGAGTAGTCAGTCTTGACTGACTTGATAACTCTCCAACTTCCCCCTGATGTACTACGCATGAGAAGCTATTCAAATTTGGAGAAATGGAACGAGCCATTTCTGCACTACAAATCTGGACAATTTTCACTCTTCAGAAGACGAACGTCACCAGGGTTTACCATCTGCACATTTTTGTTACAAAAAGTCCTCCGGGATTGGAACCGCCGTTATGAAAATGCGTTTCGAATTGAACATTACTCACATTCGACCGCAGCCTTCGCATTCAGATAGAATTTCCACCCAGCCTCTTTCGAAAAGAAACATTAGACTCGAGTTTCGCTCTCATTTGAACTGATCATTAATGCATATTCTTGCCACGGCCAGGATTTGAGCTGCGGCCACGCTTTCATGAGGCAACCGTGTGGATTACTGCGCCATTAACCTCACATCAAGCACGACCGAATTATCATCTCTGAACGCTCAGGCACTTTCGCTTGTGAGCAATGTCCAGGTTACCCGATCGTCTCGAGAGAATTCGACCTGTCTCGGAAGTCCTAACCGCGGGGTGATCGATTGGAGTTAACAGAACACTTACTATGTGTCCTCTTGAGACGATCAGGCAATCTGATCATTACTCATAAGCTAAAGTGGTTATATGTTCAGAGTTGATAATTCGGTCATGCCTGGTATGAGATCATTTGCGCAGTGGTCAACACGGTTGCCTCATGAAAGCGTGACCGGAGTTCTAATCCCGACCATGGCGAGGATATGCGTTACTGACAAGCCCTAGTGGAAACGAAACTCGAATCCAGTGCTTTTTCGAAAGGAACCGACTGGTGTGTCTATGTAAATGCGAAGGATGCGGTCAAATTTGAGTGTCCAAATTGAAATTGACCAAAAATCACCGACTACTCATCAATGATCGAAAATGTGCTTACTGTTTTCTACTGGCTGGTGTAATATGTGTAATTGGAACTTATTTTCTTGCCCAAGAACGCCCGATAAGTTTATGTTTGGCCGATAAAAGCCACGTGTACTCCGTTAATTTGCCGAACAACCTTAAATATGCAACACAACATGTCGTGAGCTACCTCGTATGACATGCTGCACACTGCAGTTAAAGTGCACTAAAATCCCACCGAAAGGCTACGAAGCACGTGTATTTTTGTTTATTCTGCACCAAAATTAGACACGGTGGCAGTTCACAACACTCAGCGTACGCTGATCAGACAGGTGCGTAAAGTGCATTACTCGGTTTCTGACGTATTGCAACTTTATGGACGTGCACTGTCTGAATAACAGAAATCATGCGGTCATTTGCAAGCAAAAAGTGTTTGAAAGTGACAATACTGTTTTCACGCAATTACGTACATTGGGTTCGTTTATGTTTCTAATAAGCAACATCTGGCGCTTTGTCTTCATGAACGAACACATGCGAAAAGCTGAGTTATGAGTGACTTTTCAACTTTGTGGATTTGCACTCATTTTTTGGTTTCCAAATTTCTCAAATTTTCCAATTTGCAATTACCTACACATTTCACACAGATAAGAAAATGCTTGTGTATTTTTACGTCTATTAAAATATGTACAGATTTCATAGTTTGTATACTTAATACACCTAATATCTGTCACCAAAATATTACGGGCTATTTTAGAAACCCTGTAGGTTTTTCGACAGTCCTTCAAGTGTAGCGTTTCAACTTCCACTTTACGTTAACTGCTTGTGAATTCTGACAGAGCTGCTACGCACCCGAACCTGATTAGCTGATTTCCTGTTGCATGATCGTCCCGGTAAGCATCGCTTACATTGCCTTTGATGCTTGCACAACAACCGTCCTGTTGCGCTCTTTTCACTGGGTGGTCGAACAATCTGAGCATTACTCACAATCCAATATGGCTGGATGTTTGCATATAACAACTCGGTTGTGTCCATTTTGAGTCCAGTAGATCAGTGATCAACACGGTCGCCCTTTCCTCGGACGGTCGGAGTTCAACCACCGGTCGTAACAAGGGTGTGTACTGCTAACGAACTCTAACATAAGCGAAACGGGAATTCAGTGCTTCTTTTCCAATGTAGATGCCTGGATAGTCTACATGAATGTGAAAACAGCGACCATTTGTGTGGGATACTCAACTTTGTCAACCAAAACTCCACCCTGCTTATCAGTAACGGTTGATTCATGCAACTAACCCACCTCTATCGAGCTCTGTATATAGACGCGCAAGCACCTGAACGAAAGGTGATTGATTGAAATGTGGAAGGTTGACTAGTGGGTGAGGAGGCTGAATGAGTGTCATGAACATTTTCATAATGGAAGTGACAGTGGTTCAATCTATATATAAGCTGTTTTCTGGTAAAATAGAGTGAATAAACTGGTCTTTGTTGATCACATGATCGTTGCTGGAGGCAAAAATACGTTATACGAGCGTTGATTCGTTGCAACCTAGAATACAACAAATACAACAGAGGTGGAATTCAGCTGGACGCAAACCAACGATAGAAACATCATGCATGCACGCGGCAAGTGGTCTACCAGTTGTGTAACCAAGTCGCACCGGAAGGTCAAAAATTTCGCACTTATCCGTAATGCAGTTTCAGTGTTCATCGGTGGCGATGGTAGATTCCAGAGTGAACTGACTGAGAAATCCTGTCTGGGCAATCTGTCTGCTAGATCATTTGGTGGATTTTGTATGAAACAGTAGGTAGGATGGGTAGCCGAGTGTGACTCCGGCGTGACTTCAGTTGTAACCGTTTGTTGGCGTGCAGTTGATTTACCGGAGTATGATGTGCTTGTCTGATTGTGCGTTAAATCCCTTAAATCCGAGTTCAATCTGTGAGCATGTGTCTGTCTGTATTTCTGTCTTATTGATTCTGGCTATGGTGAGTTGTGTGTGACCGCACTTTTCTCATTTCATTTTGGCGAACAGCAGCCACGCACAAATTGGTCTGGATGAAAGTATCATGCTGGAACGCAAGTAAGAGAATGACCTGCCTGTAGTCTGACTACTGAACGGTGGCCTGTGGTGAAAATACAGAGGGGACTACTAGCAATTTTACTGCGAGGCATGCGAGTACGAGATCGGCTACCTCTAAAACAGTTCGAAGGCTGATGTAGAAGTTCTCTACGACGGGCAACGTTCATGACTTGCAAAGAAGTGGTCGAACGCACACAGCAACAGACGATTGTTTTGCCATTGATGTTCTGTGATATGTAAAAAGAATGTCCCGAAAATAACGTCAACAGACTCGCCCAAGGATGTGACATTTCGAAGTCCACCGTATGCAATATACTCAAAAGATATGAGCAATTACCATAGCAGGAGACCGGATCACAGGAGCGTCCGGCGTCGGATACAGAAGGACGTGAGTCATTGCCCAAGTGGCATTTATCGTAAAAGTGTATATATTCGACGGTAGTAGCCGACAAGTCGATATTCTGCCCAAATGGATCTGTGCGTAAACTCCATTATTAGCAAATCAGTAAGCCCCGCCTATTTGCTCTAATCCGACGTCAACCTAGCCCAAAGCATATGGTTCGGGCAGGGCTTGCTGGAATGTGGATTATCAAGCATTTCGTTTGTGATAAAAACATCACAGGTAAAACCCCATTCGCATAATCGGTGCATTAATTTCTGTCAGCCTAGACAGTTCGTTAGTAATAGTATTTTGTGTCACTTTATCGCGAGGGAGAGAAATACCAACAGTGTTAAAGCCTTCAGGATATTGAGCGTTAACAGAAGTCATCATGTCGTGAATGAAGTCTATTTTCCGAATCGACCGCACAAAACTTAATTTGGCTTTCAGCCTGCAGAATTCACCTTGAATCTCAAGAGTTCAGCTGTATCAAGATCAAAATTGTGGAACCGTTACTTCATAAGCTTGGAATTTGGGTGAACAAGTGAAAATCACACGTGTGGAAAAGCGAGAATCCGCGAATGAATAAATGACCCATATTTACCAATGATCACATGAACGATTTCAGTTGAAACTATCATAGCATCGACGGTTATGTTGTTCTCACTAGTGTAGTGTGTGGTCAACCGGTGTGTGTCTACAAAAGTACGATTAGTCTCAAATCTGAAAGTTTTTCGTGTAAAATGTGCTTTTTGGTTGTATGCACTTTGTGCGCTTCAAACTTCTTAATCCAGTTTGTTCAACAGTATGTACTTGTGTTTTGCTTCACACCAGAACGGGAGAAGCTGTATCATACCGTGGTCGTACCACAGTTTCCGATCTCATCTTCACTTATGTGGGAGTCTTTAAGACACACCAAGATTTTACTCAATGTCGTTTCCTTCCGAAAAGCTATCCTGATATCTACTTCGTTCAAGACCTTACCCATAGCCTCTGATATCTCTTCCTTGAATGGGATAACAGCAATACGTTTTCATTCTGTTGTTGTTTATAATTCTATGTTGAGTATCGTTCTTAACTGTGTTGACTGCTCTGTTCATTAGCGTGACCATTACCTCTATCTTTTGATTACTCGCATCTTTGCATCGACGCTGTGCAGTAAGAAACGTTGAACTTACAATGTAACTTCGATTGTTCGTTTGACTGCATACCAGGATCTAAGCATTCCCCAGCAGTACATGAGGCAGCAAAGTATCCATTTTAACTTGGCACAGTTTTCAGTCGTCATCTGAAAAATCTGTATTCCTAGTCTTAGGCACACAACTCTCCAATCTCATATTGGTAGCACAACCTGGGACAAAAGCTGTCACTTAATCGCTGCTGCCAAAAACTAAGTTTTATATTCCAAGCACTGCACAGTGGTTGTGATAAACGAGATCTCGATCTGTTTGGAGAGGTAATTAAAAGTTTAGATTATTAGCATTAGTGAACTATGATTAATATAGTAAACAATGAAAAACTCACTCCGAACTTGTTTCTTTTATGAATCTGTATCGTTAATGGATCTATTTCATCACTAAGGCTAGAAAACAAATGAATTCCTGCTAGGTTGCAACTTCAAAAAACCGGTCAGTAATTAGCTGTCCCCTCTAGAAGTAAAGTAACCGGAATTTACTGCAGTCTTGAATTTCAAAAGCATTCAAAAGTTCCGTTTGTTTCAACTGTTTCTTGTCTTTTGCTGGTTAGGTGGAATAACCAGAAGTGGCTTCTTTCGCCGTCGTGGAGTTAAATTTTCTCTCTGTTCTGAAGCCGCAGATATAGAAAGCAGTCCGCAGACAATCACAGTCGTTTTCTTCCACGGATAACTTTGAAGTTCAGTTAACGTTTATAGCTGGGATCTGTTACACCTTCTCTGACTGCTCACTTGTGGTCATGAGAGTAACACGGAATGAGACTTTCCTAGTCTGTATCCTTTAGTTCGTTAACGTCCAGTTCTCCCGACACTGGTGTTAATTTGTGTACTAACACTTCACTACTGATTTAGGTGTCAGGGCTTCGGTAAGATTCGAATCAACAACAGAAGCAGCGTGCCTAAAGACGGCAGGCGCTCTATCAGCTGATCTACGAAGCCACATCAGGAGCTCGGAAATCTCACATTTGGACTCTATTGTCTATCCGCCCTCTGTTTCATGCCTTTTCTATTACTGGTCCGAATCCAACCGAGGCCCTGACCTTTCACAACTGGGTCGCATATATAAAACTACTCATTAGTAATACGATTTCTATGCTCGGCATTCCAGTGTGGACTGTGACAAACCCTGTCGGAGTAGTCACTCCTTTGGATCATTTGGTGGATACCCTACTAACACTTTATCAGTGAGTGTTCAACTGGAGTGAGGAAAAGTTCACGTATCACGCGCGAAGTGGAAAGTGCCATTCGGAGTTCAAAAGAGAATGCGACATAAGTCCTCTATGTAAGTCAGCGAAAGGTTGTTCAGTTCTCCTCTTCCTCAGGTCCACAGTACACTAGAGACGTGAATGCGTGCTCATCTAACCTGAACATGCAAGAAAATATGCAGTCTAACAGTTCCACTTAACACGGTAACCATAGCAAGCGTGATGGCGTTGAACAGT